>JAQIWE010002466.1:0-13189 GCA_034698565.1 Campodea plusiochaeta | reverse complement strand
TTCATAGATGTCTCCACATGTATAAGTGACGTCATTTTCAAGGAAATTCGTTTTGGTCGTTTTAGGGCACCATTTCTTACTCGGTCGTCTTTGAATATATACTAAAGGAGAAGAAAATGCTATCCAAGCACCAGAGTCTGCTAGTTCTAGAATAAAATTGTAAAGTTGTAAATATCCCTTAAAAATCGCATTGCCATTAACACGAAGATAATTTAATGAACATTATTTCTTCCATGCATTTCAGTCCTCCCCTACTTTATTTGCTGATGTCAGATCCCAGGCTAATAAAATTAGCCTAATTTTTTTTTTTTACTTGTTTTTAGTTTAGGCTAACAAAATTTTTACTTGTTTTTAGCTAAACATGATCAGATTAAGTTAGTTACAACTACAATTCACAATCATTTAGACAGATACCTTAATTCCTGTATCACATACAATTTTCCTAACAAGTAGAAGTCTTCAAATATATATACATGTACATAAGAATAACTTGCTGTTATGTCGAAGTTTGTACAAAACTAAACTGATATAATAATTCCAATGTAATGAAATGGATTTTTTTAATATTGTAAAAGTCATTGTCGGATGATTAAAAAAATACTGATGAGCAATATAAGATAGTTTATTTTCCACATCTCCCCTTCAACGACCACAGTTCCCTCTCTTCCAGTACATAATTCATCTGTAATTGCTTCCCCATATTAAGGCCCTTTCTATATCCGCTTTCAGCTTGGTATTTCATTACCATTTAAAATCCGACTTTACAGTGTCACCCTCCCCAATCAACACCAAACCAATACCCTATGCTAAATAGAACTGTCAAAGCAATACGGCGTTTCAACAATACAATCTGAATCATTCTTGTTTCAAAATAAAATCTCAAGTGTTCTTTGCTGCCTCTGACTGCTTTCGGCTAATCAAAGCATTTCATCTTAGAGACAAGAGATTCACTGGACCAAATAAAACTCGTAAAGATATGAGAATAATGTATGCTTTTTAATACGATTGATTTTCGAGATTCGTGTGCTCTATGGATTACAGCAGTACAAGTCGTTGTAGGATTAATTGGAGTGTGTCCAAATTGTTTTGAGTGTTTACATTGAAAACAGATAATCAGAGCTATGTTTCACTTCAGTTATGTTTCACTAAAATGTTATAGACTTGGTATGTACATTAATTCAATAATTATGTAATACTGCATTTTTAAGAAGAAATATGTATATATATTCTTTATCGAGAATGAAATAATAATATAATAATAACAATAGTCACAATTACTGTAATATTATGTTCGAAGGTTACTCCATTAAAAAATTAAACTACTGTTGTAGATATACTCGTAGTTACTAAAAACGTAAAACGATTTCGCCAGTGAACTGGTGATTATTCAAGTTGGACTAACTGAAGAACAGTAAAATTGTTGAAATACGAAATATCTGATGATGCAAAATGAAAAAAAAAATTGTTGAAGAAAATGAAAAAAATTGCATACTTTAAGGTAGTAAAGAAAGGTAAACTCTCCCGCTACATTCTATGAAGGCACATGTGGGTCATAGAAGGATACATCATGCTTTCATGACCTCGGCACAGAAATTGAAAATGGTGTGGTCGACCATGCTCAGTGTGATATTTACCCCCAAGGGGTTTTTACCCCTTGCTACCCATTTAATTGAGATTGCGTGAACCCCATAAGCAGCGTTCCGGAGATTTAATACATCATCAACAGAGCCTGAATAATTTTGGCGCCTATCGAAATCGAAATCAGGACCTCCGGCGGCCCAGTCAGTTTGGTGCCCAACCCGCAACCACTAAACCAAGGAGACTGCTAACGTTATATTAAGGCAGGAGTTAAGTTACTTCATCGGATGTTAATTTTACCATACTATGTATTCTCAAACTGCAAGCTTACATTTTTTCTTAAAAAATTACAATAATTACCAACCTGTTACAATAGTTGTAACAAGATAATACTGCAGCAGTAATATGAAAGTTTAAATTCATATATTTCAAGCTTTTCCCTTATATCTTACTCATAGACGAAATACCTAATACTTGTTCCAGTCATTATAAATCTAGTATATTTAAAAAATAATAATAAAAGGGACTGTAAAATAAAATATTGCACAAAAGCCTCTTTTATAGCCTTTAAAATAAAAAGTCATTGTGCTTACTAAGGCTTCATGAACACAGTATATGAAATAATAACAATAGACTCCCAGAGTGTTTGTTAGAAGAGGATATTAATAACTAAACAACGTTACACATCATGACGTTCTATTCGCGGATGATAAACTTACAGGTCTTCTCTCTTTTCAATCTACCTTTTATTGAGAAGTAAAACTTGTTAGTATTCTTAGGAAGATTAGTAACTTAGAAACTTTGAGTATATAGAGTATCTTCCCTTTTGATATCTCTTGATCTGCCAAGAGCACTTGTTCAGTGGCGTAGACTTGGTAGGCAACATCAATAGCAACATTCATCTGATAACACAGTAAGCTTTATTTCGTTATATATGAATACAATATACCATAAACAACCGACAGTACTACCTGTAAAAATATTTAAAGTAACTGCTGCCAGAGATTTTCTTTTAAAAAATCTCTTTACTTTGAAGAAATATAATTGTGCTTTAAAATGGGTTTTCCTTTAACAATTTTGTATGCTACTTGATGAAACTTTGCTAATTTAAGTAATAGAAGATGACCCGACAATGTTTTCTTGAGTGATTGTAGATTTCAAGTCTTGAAGAAACTTATATGATACTACCAAATATCCAAAGATTTGTTGTATAATTATATGATAAGGTACTGCAATTAAATCATGTGAACTTTTTCAGTTTCATTTCATATTGTTAAACTACCAGAATAATTATGTTTATGTCTGTACATTTTTTCTTTTTTCTAATAGATATTAACACTGTATATATATATATGTATATATATATATATATTAAAAATACTTAAACACGCTCATGATCGAGCTCATGATAGTTCTCATACGATCGAGCTCATACGTGTTCGAATTTGCTAATACTTTTTGATCACATGTATTACACATGTACTCGTATCAATAACACCATCTTAGTTTACAGCAAGTATATATTTCCACAAGTATCAAGTAAATAATTTCCCTTCATGAAGATTTTATATCTCAAAAGAACTTACTATTTTAAAAGCAATCGAACCCTCGACCTTTCTTATTATAGAGGTTCACCACAACGTAAAAAAGTTTCCCCCCTCTTTTGTCATTCTGTCTACGCCATTCTTTGTGAACTTTGATTTGCTCTCTCAAATCTTTTAAATGAAACATTGTGAGCTGCATAGAGTACTTCAAGATCTTGTTTCATTTGATTACTTTCACAAGTTTCAATTACTTTCTTTCTTCTAAAGAGTATTATGAAGAGATCAATACATTGATGGAGTGAGAAGTTACTCATCGACGAGACAATAGAAACATTTTTGAATGAGAGGGGAATTGAATCAACAGATATCGTTTGCTCTTAGTATGACCCATCAAGCTTATTCATTCAGTCGATTTCGTACAATGTTAATTGGTTTTTAATTGTCGCAACTGGTGGTTTTAAAAGTCTTTTTAATGATGATCTGGAAGTACAATGTGTTCACAAACATTATTTCCACAGACAAAAATGTATTTAACAAAGCGGTGGGTTTATATCCTTGAGATGGTGACTTCCGATTGTACTTTTAATCCCACTTTTCAAAGAATCATCCAACGCCTCCTCTACACTCTAAGAGGTTGGAATCATTGTTAGGTAATTGTAAAACACATTTGTTTTGACAGTAATATTCTTAAGTCATGTTTTTATAAATTCAAAGGTCAAAGAGGCTTCAGTTACTTTTCACCGATGTTTTTTTATATTAGGTATTTTGGACATATCAACAATTTGCAACTATATACGGTATAATATGATCTATGCTAAGTCAAATTAGTTTAGGGAAGAATAGAATCCGAATACTTATTGGAGAGGATGTGCTTCTTCTATCCAAGACTCAAAACTAGACACACAAAACCCTTCAGAACTGATATTTACACAGGCCACAGATATCGTCGATGCTTGGGTCAGTTTAATGTTAATATGCTGAGTCAGTCATTATAACAACTTTTATGATTTATTACAGTGTAATAATCTTTCCACTAAGGAGCTTTCAGCAATAACACTCAAAGACAGTATTTTATGTTTTTATCAGTCCTAAACTCGTGAAGTTTTAATATAAATATAACTCATTTGATTTGAAATTCGTCTTGCAACGTGGCTTAGAGTGTTATACTGTAACTATAACTTTGCAAACAATTTTGGAGTACAACATAATAGCTATATAATTATTTTTATGTTCGAGGGAGGCATGAGGGTAAAAAAAATATTGAGGATCAGGATACCCACAATCCCATAATTATGCATTTTGAAAAGTTGATCCTAAACTCAAATCTTGTCTCCAATTCATTGCTAAAATGAATTTTATTTGGTATTATTGCTGCATTTTCCCCTACCTACTACACTTATAGGTAGTGGTATACTGGTATTTTCCAAGAGGATCGAGGTTTAGTATTGTGGATGTTTCGTTCTGTGGAGGATTTCTTCCTGCTTATCTTTAAATACACCTCCTTTACGAAAAATATTAATAAGAATATAATGGAAGTCGTATCTTCTGCTGTGTCAGTGTACAGGTGTAGCAACCTAGTAATTGTAAATTGAATTTACAGCTATCACAATAACTATAAATAAGTGATTTTTTAAATATAAGCTATTATAACTGTAATATAAATTATTATAAGATATAACACAAATTCATAAATCTACCGGTATTCTTTTTTTCTGGAAATAATTTCTTTTAATTCATTTTTTTTTATATATATATTTGAATATTTCCTTCGTTCAGTGATTTGACTGATTTCCACTTACAGCAGAGCATGCAAGGTGAAAAAAAAACATTTAAAGTCCCTCGTGGTCACATTATGCTAATAATATAAGTACCGTACTGCTTGAAGTTGACCTCTTGTGATATATCTGGTTCTTTATTATTATAAATGGATAAGAAAACTCTTTTTTTTACATTCATAGCAATATTTTATTATTTACACTCTTATACTAATGTACATAAAGCTACATCATATTGAACAATATTTTTTATAATGAAAACATTAGTCTATACATATCTAACGGAAATCCATACATGAACTTTAACCCTCATTTTTGAGATAAAATGATTTCATTAAACATGTATTTATGTTTGTTACACGATAATCTACACATCGCACGTTCTGCAACAAAAACCGTTTTCTGTCGTAATTTTATATGTACAATAAATATTGACAGGATAACATAAATTATTCAGGCATTGTTACTAACTTTTTCGACATAGACTTTATGCTATAATAAGGATTCAATATTTCGTTAAGGTACACTAAATCTTGTTCATTCAAAGTATTACATATATATTGCAAAAGGTAAAATAATTAAAAAAAAGCTCGTCATATTGTGGTGTGAAATCAATAACTTACGTCGTTAATTGAGGAGTGGATAGAAATTCACACAGTAAAACTGTGTATCAATAACAGTAACAGTTTATTTTCTTGTCCTTTGAATAACTTATTTGCCCCTAACATGGAAATTGAAACATATTGTTATAGTTAATATGTGTGATACAAATGATAGTTTTACTGGTATACGCTAACGATAATCCATGAAAAATTCTTTCGGAATTATAAATTAATATCTACATTCCGTTACTGTATCATTAAACAGCATTAAACGGTTATGCTTAAGTACTTCTGATTTTCAAAACTTATTCCGTGATGTATTAATTAGTATTTTTGATATACTGATATTAATCTGAGAAAGAATTTTTATCTGAAGTATCGTTAACAGAAGCAGGTGAAGCATCTCTTTCGCTGCTATGCCCATCTGATCCTGACGTCATTGATATTGGTATTGGTTGATGAAGTAATGGTGAAGGAATAGCAGGTGATGCCATATTCGTACTGGATGCCATGCTAACAAGTGGAAGGGCTCCATAACTTGAATAATCAGGAGGTTGACTCAGTGGAATCCCGTAAGGTAAACCTAAACAAATTAGTTCAATAAATATACAAAATAATATATGAGCAGAAGGTACTTGGAAATTTAAAACATTCTTAATTAATAACGTACAAGGACACGAGTATAATATTAAATGTCGTTAGCTCTAAAGGTATGATAACCTATTGTATTTGAAACTCTTTACACAGCAAAAAATAATCATATAACAGGCTTTGGTATTTTCAGTTTATAAAACTAAACAGTATAAATGGCAATATTTTTATGAAGCTGCATTGTTTTCCTTTTCCTTTTTTTTTCAAATTTATTTATTAGAGTCTACGACGAGTCGATCTGTAAAAATCGAGAGATGTAAGAGCCGTCTTTAATTTTTCTTAATATACTTTAAACATTGAAGTATCTAATTTTTTTTATTGTAAAGTTGTTTATCTTACCAATAAATCTCCTTGCTGAATGATGTACATGATGGTGATGGTGATGTGCTGATCTGAGTGGTGTAAGTGCATTTGTAACTCCTGCCATGAAAGCTGGAGGAAAGACTGATCCGAATGAGTTTTTGGCATCCATCATCATTTGTGCTGAACTTTCAGGTGAGAATCTATGTTGTGGTGTTACACTACTGATGGATTCTGTCATTGAGGAACTCAGTTTAGTTACTAACGGTCGCGATGTTACTAACAGTGGGGGACTGGATGGTGGAGGGGGATCCATTCCTGCACTGCTAAAGGAGATAGAAGAGTATATCAACATTTTTTCGTAATGATATATTCGTTTTGAAATTGTTGGTTAATCGCAATAAAATTAAGCTGAATCCAACCAGTCACTTACATGCAGTTTTCAAGAATCATTATAATCAATTTTTACATTATATGTCTTTATTAAAATCAGTTTTGAGTTTCTGTGCTTCACATTAAACGACTGAGATTATTTCCCCTTTTTACCAAGAAATATTGTCTTCATATACGAGTCATGTTATTCAACCATAATTATTAGTTATTTGTTTAATAACCCTTGATAAAAGGTGAGTAAGAAGGAATCTCATTTTACAGGGTAGAAAAAAGTAACGATAGAAGAAAAAAAACTACAAAGATACAATAATTTCAACAATATTACAAGAACTCGATCTTGTAATTTTAACACAGATAATGGTACAGACGACATCAAGGTAAATATTTTATTTTTGATACTGAAAAAGGACTTTCTATAAGAAGAATTTTCATAACTACTATACTAAAAATAATAGCAAATATATACTATATATTAATTCTCTTCAATTCTGTAGGTGCTAGTAAACACTAAGTACGGTATCCATCAATACCTTTGTCTTAGAAGATATTCTATGGCCACTAAAGCGTCTCCCCCACATCGATGAAGGGCTGCTTCTATGTCTTGACGTCGTCTACAAAGAAGAAACAACATATAAACATTAAGGGGATGAATAGCATTTATAAATCATCCTTATGAATTAATAATAAAAAAATGGAAAAGAGGAAAATTCAATTCTATATCTTGAAAACAATATAATAATTTTCGCTGCTTCTATCGTTCTATGGAATCAATGATATTATTTTGTAATGTAGTTACTTTTCCATTATAATTAGTCCATTGGTATATAAGAAGTGAATATTTTCCATACTTAGGGATTTTTGAAATTTCGGTAAAATCAAGAAGGTAGAAAACATAAATCTCATAACTTCTTTAGGTGAACAAGTAGCATGAGAGATAAAACATACTTGTAAAATGTTTATTTTCCGAGGATTTTTTTTAAATAATTAATTTATGACAAACGCCGGTTTCCGAGATATGAATTTTAAAAGAAATGGTCTTATAGCATGGTGGACGATTCTGGCGACTAATGTGATTATAACAGAATTTTTTTTTAATTCATGAAAGAATTCAAGAAACATTTAGCAAATTACTAGGGAATAATTCTTAAGTATCGTTCAGCAGATATACAGCAAAATATTTTAAACAAAACAAAATATTTAATTATATGAAAATAGAAATTTGACAAAAACAAATCTACAGAGTTTTAATATTGTACAAATGAAATTTAGAATCATTTCCATACAAAAATCAATACTTTATGCCATTGGTGAACCCGAAATTTTAATTTGCAATTTTCTTTCACTATAGTTGAGAATAACAACTTCTCTTCGCCTTATGGTAATAATTACAAACCTTGTTGGAAAAACCCTTATGAGTGTGTCGACTGCTGTTCTTAATCCACCTCCTCCTCTTGGTGATAACTGTTGCAGAGGATGAGATCTTACACCGCTATTAACATTAACAACTGACGACATGGTCTGAGATACTGACGGAGATGACGTTGGTTTAGGTAGTGATAGATTTTGTGGGATACTTGGGAATGCTTCGTCTGAGAATCCATCATCTGAATGATTATTATCTCTGATATCTTCATCTGAATCATCGGTATCTTCTGCTGGTATCGACGATGGAATATCTATGCACATGGATAAATGATGAGCAGAGTTATTTTTTGGAGTTGGTGTGGGAGATGTTGATTTATCGTCATCAGCATTCTCTTCTCGAAGGTGTTTGGATTCTGTGGAAAGGAATGGGTTATATTAGCGCAAACGTTGTATATATATAATAACACAAAATGAGAAGTTAGTTTGTTATAAGTTATAACCACATTATTGTGCAAACTGGGTTATATAATTATACTAATGGTATTGTCCGTATTGATCATTTTAGTTTTTTTTATGTCTGTTTTTTTTTTTCATTTTCTATTAGATCTCGATTGTCAAATAAAAAAGTACAACATAGATCCGTTTAAATAAATTGCCAATCTTCATTAAACAATTTCAAGCCGATCTACTGTACTGCAGAGTGCAGAGGACCCTTTACTCATTCTGAATGGCTCATTATATGTGTATTGTGTTTTTCGCCTATATGAAAATGGCTCCCGTTTTCATAGAAAAATCTGTAATTTGATCCTCGTAAAAACGGATTTGTGTACGTTTTTAACTGCGAAAGAAAGAACGCAAGTGGAACAACGAGCCGAGGAACTCCATAGTGAGAAAGAGAACCAGCTGTAAGCTGTAAAATATTACTTCCAGATCGAAATATTTGAAACTTGAATAATAAAATTAAAATTAATATCTGAAAACTTGATTAAAATGGCCTTTTGTGTATAGAAATGATCACATTGCATACTTCTTTGAACTACATTGTATATCAGTGAAATTTCTGTATTCCATGCATTGAAACACCATCAGCATCATCGCTGACGTTATATTGGGAGAAAGAGTCATGTGATAAAACTTTATAGTTCGTTTCCTTCAAATATATTTTTCCTTTTCCGTGTATATTTGATATAGTAATATGAACCATTGCTTTCTGTACAAGATGACATGCCATTCTGACAAAAAGAAATAATAAAAGTGTCATCAGCGCTCTACAAAATATAATGCCTTCTCTGGAAACACTCTGAGTGTCAAATACCAGAGAAAGGAATGATATATTTGTTTTATTATGTTTGGAAGGGCTTCATGATGTAATATAACTCTCCTCACTGCAATATTCCTACACCAGCTTTGCAGCACTGCAATATTGATATTGTTGTGAATCAGTTTCTTAGGAATGGTTTGTATAAATTTTTCAATTTTCATGAATGAATATATTAAACAACAATACAGGTTACAAGAACTACTGTTTTATATGGGTTTTACAATTTTTATACGAATAAATAAGAAACAACTTTCTCAGAAAGTAAAGGAAAGCATTTCATTTCTGATTTAAATCATTCCAAAAATGGTATCATTTTTTCCTGGTAACATTGCCATACGGAAGATAACATCGAAAATGAAACCTGTACTGATAGATATATAAAGTTGCAATACTCATCTGTGCATATTCACCATCAAGCTTAAGCAATAAACTTTCCATTTTATAAGCACAATGATTCAGTACTAATAAAAGGGCTTTGTGTTTGAGACAAATTAAATGCGAATACCACAGAATCTAATAAAATGGTAATATACTCTTTCATAGACTTACAATAATGTGTCAATGGTTTTTCATATAATTACTTATATCCTTCACTAAGAAGTGATTCCTATTCCGAGAAGTTAATATTTGATCAACACCTATAATATTAAAATTAAGCGTAATATGTATTCCCCTTGCAAACGTAACAAAAGAAAAGGAATGCGCGGAATGTCGCGACGGTAGGGAGCCCCAAGTTTCTCTATGTGACTCTGAATGAAACAAAATCATTAATTTGATTCAAGTAGAAGATTACAATACGTTTCTACGTATAGGTTTAATCCTATACGAATTACTTTTTTTATATGCACAATGATTATGTTGAGTTATTAGAAAGCATTTATATTCATCTACCATATGAAGGATATTATTTTATTAATTTTAGCAACTCATTTCCCAATCACTTTCTGTTAATAAAATTTTCAAGATTCGAAATCTATTATTTGAGTATGTTCTATTTTGGAAATTCTTGTGTGTCGCAAACATACACTATATAAGGATGATCATCACTTTATTCATAGTTCGATAGAAATTCTTTTGTGAAAATTTATTAATAAAGATCTCACAATATATTATAGCGTGCCTGGCACCATAGACTGAAATACCATCATGAGAATCTATGGAATCATTGGTCAATGAAATATCTGTGCTGATTTATAACCTTTAGGAACTTTTAATGACAGATATTTGAAGTTGAGAAAGCTATTTTCAATAACTGTAAGCTCGGAAGTGCTCTCTGGAAACGTGAAATACTGATGGTGTAGAATAAATTTTATTCCATGAAACGTGCATTTCTTATTAAGATGAAAATTAAATGAAGTGTAGAGCTTCAGTCGACTTTTCAAAATTGTTTATTTGTTTCATTTTGAGGCTTGGGTGCTTTAGTTGTGAATACTGAATTAATTTTACGAAAAAAATAAGGAAAGATACCGCTGAAATAAAGTATCAGGTCAATAAATATAATTATATATAGTTATTTAAAGTTGATGTATCATTATGAATAATGTATGAAAGTGCGATATAACACAGAAGTTATTAAATGGTTATTAAATTTTTATAATGATGATTGTTTTTAGAGTTTTCAAAGACGTATGAAGATCATCGCTGAAATTATTTCACAGTATATATTACATCACTCGCCAACACACACCATGTTATAGCCGAGTCAGAGTAATTTAAATTTTAAATAAGTTTTATGGTATTATAGGTTACAGTACATACATTATTTTGGTATGCTGCCTGAGCCTGATTTTATAAAGTTTTATAGCAGATGAACTTGAATAAAAAATCTATCAAACTATTGTTAGAATCTTAAATTAATTTTCACTTCTCCTAATTAAAATCACCAACATGCTTATGTACAGATTTTTATTTTGCCAACTGATTAATGTTGAATGTAAAATGAACAATGAATAAATTTTCGACTGCAATCAGTCCTTGCCAGAATAAGAAATTTAATTTTAACGTGTTTTCTTTAATTTCTTAAATATAATAGACTATAAAACCTACTATATTTACCTTCAAAACTTTATTCTCTTTACAAATTCTACAACTTGCAGATATAAATCAAAGTAACACTTATACCCACAGAGAACCCTTACAAGGCAACTTTCGTCAAGCTGTATCTGATGTTTAAAATTACGACCATATACCATAACAAAGTTGAAAATGTCCCATTGTACTTTTGGTTCCATTCAGAAACAGAAAGTCATTTTTTAGAAATATAATTGTTGAGTCCGTATAATTTACACTCGCATATAAGCCATTAGTGGGAGTTTTGTATCAGTGTGCCCCCTACGGTGAAGTTGTCTGGTGGGTTGGCAGCAGTAGAAAAAGGGTAGAACTGGATGAGAACATTCACAAGATGAAAGAAGGAATAATAAAGGGATTACTCAATGAAGGGGACTGTTACAATCACGAATAATTTGTAATCTACTGCAATACTACTGAAAGCAAAGTTGTTAAAAACGTATTTGTAATGATTGAAAACGATTTATAACAATAATATATTATTTTAAAATTTTATATTCAGGAAACTGATGTATCGTCACAATAAAACATTACTAACAATTCGATTATATTCGTATTTACCGTAAGGACATTAAAATGGTTTATTATACAGTATAATTTTAATATTTCCAAAATGAATAATGATTTGATTGCATTTTTTGTTTCAATGTTTATTTGAAACTTAACTCGTACTTGCTGTACATTGCTGAAGTTGGTACGATTTTTTTAACATCTCAAATTTTATCTTCACTAGGAAAACGTATAAGTATTTTTACCTGACTTAAAATCAGCAAAATTTCATTTCTTTTTAATTTCTAGAACCTCAGAAATTCACTACAAGAATGACAACAGCACAAATGAATTTCATTACTGTAATTTGAACATCTGATTCTGAATCACTTTAACCACAAATAAGATATAATATAATCCAAAGCATCAGGTATGGTATACAAGCACTATGAAAATAATATTAAATTTTCAGTTTTAATAGTGCTCATATAAGCTTTTTCTTCTTCCATGGTACGTTAATTCAATCGGAATCTTATTGCTTTCTCGATTTTTATATGAAATTTGCAAATTTGATATTACAAACTGGAAAGCAATCACATTGGAGAATGTAAACTATGGCTGTTACTTACTTAAAGGGTTACCTGCAGATAATGAATTTCTCATTTCCAGTAATTTTCTTGTACCTTACATTATTAAAAAAATATTTAAAAAAGTTTGACATTTTTTTTACCCAACGGATCAAAAGATATTTCCATTTATAGAAGTTGGTATAAGTTCTATAAGGTATAGCACAAATCGAACTGTTTATCTTCGCTACCTTGCGAAAATATGCAAATTAGTCACATATCAGAGCATATCAATGAAGAAGAAGCAAAACTAGTCAGTTTTGCTCCTTCTTCATTGATTTTTAATTTTTTTTTAACAATAATGCAAATTAATCATTTTATTCACATAACAGTAGTTGGCTCGTTTTCGGCCACGCCTGCGTCGCTACCTTACAGCTTACTTTACTACATTTTCTAAGGTGAATATCTCCAAAACCGGCGATTTTGGGGAGGTAGAAAAAATAATATGAGTTATTTATATCAAGAAGACTAATATTAT
>JAQIWE010002465.1:0-13189 GCA_034698565.1 Campodea plusiochaeta | reverse complement strand
AGGAGAGGGAGGGTGAGGTGTCTGTCATTTTATTGATTTTCCTCTTCAAACGCCGCATAGTGCTACAGGGAAAGTCATGAACTTTCTGCAGTACTCTATTTATTAATACTTTTGCACATCAACATTATTCAAACATTTTGTCTTTGTGAGTCATTTTATTTGGTAGTGTGGATTACAATAGGGTCCAGGGCGTACTTTTAGTAACGCACTTTTCACTCCTGTTATTTGGGGTATGAAGAAAAGTAGGAGAAAAGAAGGCAAACATGAGTTGAAACTGGCCAAACATGAGTCATCAGTTAATCATATTTTGTTGCAGTGACAGCATACAATTATATCTTCATAAGTTGTTCAAAACTATTATGTTCATGCTAGTTTTAAATGTGCTCTTCGTTGAAGATTTCCAGTTTACAAATGGTGTGAAATGAACAAGTTACATGTTTATTAAAATATTGTTATAGTTCTATAGCTGCTTTAATCATCGTAATGCGTCATAGCAGTATGAAATATTTCAGTGTTTGAATCAGCTTATAAGTCACATTACATATTGGTATAATCTATTATCTAATATAATCCTAACAACTAATTGAAATGACGTAAAGCTACTGAATACTTCTATACGCCTTTAATACTTAATTGGCTCTGAAAATCAATGTACATTTGCTTCCATCCCTAATTGACTTGGTATATACGATAGTGCCTGCTGACCTTGCGTGAACCAACCTGCTCTAATTAAAGCAAAATTAGTATAAACAAACCTGACCTACTGTACATAGACCATCCTATGAAAGGAAACGGATATTGAATATCAAAGAAACTGTTTTGTTTTTAATTCATAAAATAAGAAGCCTGACTTGTTGACATTTATTACATAATAAATAAAAGTTCCTGCTAGTTTTTTTTCTTCAAAATTATGAGTGTTATTTAGTAACAATACTAACAAAGTCATGAATTTACGATAAAAGTTTTTTTTTTTTTTCGTTTACTGATTAGTTACGATTTAAAGAAGTAATTCTTCGATTACAGAATATTATACACCAGCAGCGAGAAGTGAAATTTAATTAAAGTAACTTATGATTTTGTCTCAAATACGTGTCACTAATGTAACAAAGCACACTCTGTTTTATACCGTAGTTTACACTCATTTTAATCGATCGTTCAGATAAGAAAATACTTTACTAATTTTTTTGTATTCAACTTCAGGCCTTTCGGTGTTTTGATTACTCTCTCGTCATCGTTATACACAAACATAATTTATACTGCATATTGAAAGAACATAATTCATTAATTCATTTATAGATATCAAGACATTATTACAAATCTACAATGTATTGTTTGTCATGAAGAATAGCCGATGTTATTGTATATCATACAATATTTTTTTTTAAAGTTACATCATTCAGAACAAACCTCGTGATAACACATGACGATTTAAAAGTACAGTAAAACTCAGAATTATCTATGATAGTATGATGGTTATTATAAATGACTTCCCAAAACATTATATAAATATCTGCCTGATGTTATTGACTTGAAAACCCTAAAGTTACCTGCCTGCTCATACTGTAAAGTTAAAAATTACTTTTTTTTAAATAAAAATAAAATCGTCACTGAAACTCCTTTTACAACTTATTTTGGAATGGGATATGACAATTTCATGTTCTTTGGCACGATGACTAACACCTGTTTTACACAGTATATAAAAATTTTACACAGCAGCTCCATAACAGTGCAATCAACTGAGCAACTAAAATTATTTTTTTACTTACTTCCTTATTAAAACTACCGATTCAAACAGTCATATGAAATCACAAAAATAACTCCTACGTTATCCTGAAATAGCTGAAAAATACGGTGTAGTGAATCTCAAATTACTGGAAAATAAATCCTTCTAACACTTTTATATATATATATATTCTTCCAGCTGGTTCAGACTTCTATTTACATCCACTCTATAGGTCTACTACTACTACGAATATTTCATAGCAAAGGAAAGAAACGCACAAAGTACAGCAGACGTTGCCCTGAGAAGTTTATAGAAGGGAATCAACTTTCTTGAAAGAAGACATTTTTTCTTTGCCACTTTCTTCCACACTGACTATACGTTGAAGTAGTAAAAGAAGTAAAAATCGAAACTTCTACGAGCCCAGTGTTAATCAGCACTCTGATTAGTTTCTACCTCTTGATCTCATGTCTTAATTTTACTTTTCTCGCTAAAAACCTGCCAATCGTACATTTACACCAATCACTGGCGTTCATGAAACACTCGCCAGTGCTTGAAGTACACAGGGTCGTTTTGTAAACAGGCCACTGACCTCAAAAAGAAAAAAACTGTTTTCTTACAAATTGAAATTTGTTATCCTGAGTTGCAGAATATTTTTGTGTTATTTCCACTTTTAATGGCATGCTCAAATGCTAGTAGAGTAATACTTTAATGTCGTATGAGTTTGAAATATTTTAGGGTTTTTCTAAATTACAATTTCTTTTTTAAAGAAATATTAAACTATACACACACATTTTGTTCAGAACAATTATATAAATAAATGGACAGGCAGAGAAAGAAATAGAGCTTTCCTTCTTGTGCAGAGAAAGAAATAGAGCTTTCCTTCTTGAATTGATAGAATAAACTTTTTTTAGATTGTTGATCGTTCATACCCTCGAGTTTTCTTTGCTCTATTGCACCTTAAAATACAGTCGATTTTATCAGAAGAACGCGAAAGTTGCAGCACATTAAATATGGAAAAAAAATTGAACGAAATCACATAAATGGGTCAGTACAACACTTAAAAAATGTTCATATCCTTCATTCAGTAAACGATAACAATAAATTATAGAAATATGGTGAAATAATTATTTTCTAGTATAATTAGAAATTCTGGTTTTAATTTAATTCGCCAGTAATAAAGACAGTATTAAAACGAAAAAGTTCATTATCTTTCACAAAAGTCTATATTTTTAACTTAAAAAAGCTCATACTATGAAAAATCGCGATAAATATAATTGCCAAACTTTATGATACCAGAAATGATTATTCAAATGAAAGTCTGTGAAGAGATTATATCTGGGTATCAATAAGGATCACTTTTTAAAAGTTTCTATATTTCCATTTGTTTTGACTGTGCTGCAACTTACTTTTATTACTCAATGACGACTGCAAACAAAATATTCTTAATTTTTAAGAAAAAAATTGTACGGTCTTACACGAAGATGTACTGTTTAGTGCGCAAAAGTACAGCGTGCAATAATGATTTATGCGAGCTATCGGCATTAGCCTATATACCCTGCAAATACAAAATGGTTTGATTTATAGCTCAAGTGAGATTTCTTCTTACGCACAATCTCTATCTTTCAAGCAACGTAGTCTATGTTTGCCGAGAATAAAGCTTTACTTAATCTGTTCACATCAATATACCACTTTATAAAGGCAAGGTTCACTTTGAAAGATGAAAGAAAAGACAAAATATTAACTTACAAACTCTTAAAGTGTATTACTGAAAAATAATTTTCATAAAGGTTATCGTCATGTTACAAAAATTTGTTTCGAAGTAAGTCTTTGATGATGGTATAATATCTTTTCTCTTTTGAAAAGAAAATATTCAAGGGTCTTTTTAAGAGATAGAAATATATCTCACTAAAAAGCCTTAGTAAGAGAAATAAGGACAAAAAGGAAATCTGTACAGTATTAATGTATTCCTCTGTTATGCAATATAGGTTTAGGAGAAAATAGTCTACTACTGCAATGCAGTGTGCTACGAACAAGGTGCCTCTGGGCAAAGTCCGAACTCTATATATACTATCGGTTGCTATTAACACTATGGTACTCTATCTACCTTTTAACAACATATGGCAATTCACAAGTTACACCTAAAACCTTTTTTTTTGTTTTAAAATAAAAGTGAATTGAACTTACTCGTTGGGTCGAGGATCCATGTTTTCTTATCACCCTTTTTGGTGCTTTTTGTGTCCTCCTGAAAAAGAAAAAGAGATTTTATGATTGTGGTGCTTAGCCTATAACCCTAAAAACAACTATGTATTCGAAGGATGGTCAAGGATATCCAGATTCCATTCGTATTCAATTCATGCGGGTAAAAATAACTTAGATCAGGAAATTTGTGTAGTATTCCGTTATGTTTCAACTGCAATAGAAAAGCTTTATTTTCTACTAAAAACAGTAAAATAATACTAAAAACAGAGTAAAGTAAAGTTGCCTTTAATTCAGAATACGTTGTTTACAAGATATTTCAAATAAACTGTGATTTCAAATAAAATTTCAAAAGAAAAGACAATGAAAATGTAGGCATAGATGTAACAATATATTTTATTCATGTTATACTTAATTATTTTAGAACGTAAATTATTTTTGAGTACGTATTATAATATTGTTTATTTTCAAAAAATTTAAACTATGATTTAATTACGTTTTAATTACACATTAAGGTCAGGTAACAAATAATACAATTCCACTGAGATAGCGTAATATTCGTAAAAAATCATTTAAAAAATATCAGCTGTTCTACCGTGAACTGGATGAAATATTATGTTATATATAATCTCTCCCTGTAATGAATGAAGAGGGTTGATTCCCTTTTTCTCTGTACCACCTTGATTTCCTGAGTAACCATTCATTTCCAACTTGTTTTCGCGTGTTTCATACAAAAAAGGCAGAAGCACCACTGATTTGAAATAGGACGAATTTCCGTATTCGTCCACTGGCAGTCTGGTAAGAATCGATTGCGTGACCAATTCAATCATCATGATGGTTAGGTTTATCTCAAAAAAATTAAAAAAAATAATAATAATAAATGTTTTTGTTTCTGTTTTTGCAGTGTACTTTTCATTTTTTGCCGTTTGTGAACTTCAATTCGATTGACGAAAAATGACTATTTTTCATTGCGTAGGCTATTCCAGAAAATTAAAAATTTTCATAACTTTTTCTAATTTTACGATACTTACATTTTTTCTTTAATAAAACAATCATCCTAAAATAAACTTATTTATACATCTTCCTTTCTTCCATTAATTTTCATTTTCATTACTATTTTTAAAAAATATTGCTAGGCCAGATACTTATTTAGCGATTCCCATGAAAAATCATGTTTTCCATTCGGTTGATACAGAAATAGCATAACATGTAGGTAGCCTACATTATTTCTGAAAACAAAAGATGATGTTACGCAATTACGGCTGACAGTGCGGTACTTACGTACTGTACTCTATCCATAATACGCAAAACCTTAACCCGCAAAGATCTATCCCATTTTAAATGACATATTTCACCAATAATGTATTTATATAATGTATATAATTCAGAAAGTTCCATGCAGTTTCAGCGAAAAAAAAAACTAAACATGCAGTGTTATCTATACGTTTGAAGACAGTCTTATCTCTCACGTAAGTGAAAAACAAATTTAAGAATATCCACTGTAGGAAGAATTTAATCCAAAATTCAAAGAGAAAAAAAAACATTTCACACGTACTATAGCAAGTAGACTATTTTCATTCAACATTAAATTTCTCTAGGTTTGAAAAATGACTCGAGAGATTATATTATTCAACATTGTACGTCGTCTTTCTACGCAGAACAAAGGCCCACTCAACTTTCTGTGTTAGTATATATACCTTCATGCAAGAATAGTAATTGGATCTCATACTTTGTGCTTAACTTTGGCACTTGAAGAGCTGGATTAATAATATAAACATCTCGCTACCAAAGTTAGTGTTTCATAATTGCTTTAAAATCTTTCCAACTATACTGTTCCGTTCAAAACAACAATTCTCAATGCAACAAAAGTTTAACATCCATAGTTCCGGATAAAGGAGCGAGCTTTTTATTTTATATGAAAATGCAGTAACGTGGATGAGAAATCTGTCTCCTGGTGCAGTATGTAATATACAAAATTTAAAAAAAAAAATTAACAAAATTGATTTATCAAGCGATTCTAGTGTCATCACCACTTTGAATCATTTACAAAAACTCTTTGAGATTAGCCAAAATGAGTGCCGCATTGTAAGTCAAAATTATACAATGTTCACATATTCTTTACATATATGTTTGTACTAATCATACGTAACTTTCCAATAGTAATATGTATGGCTATAGATAATTTAATATTTATACCAGTAATAACGGTCAATAAAGGAGTTCTTATTTTATGGAGAGGGTTATTAATCTTATTATATAGCCTAATGCAAAATTGTTGGAGATAGAATGTCTCAACAAAGAAAGATATGATACACTACATGTTAAAGATAAAAGAAAGAAATATTTCGCCACTATTAATGATGAATTAAATAATTATTACAAAAACTCTGTGCATTAATAACAAATACACGAAATAACCTTTTCCTTACAAAACAATCAACACAATGCACAGATACCATCGATGCAATAACAGGAAGACTACCGCACTTGTGATACAAGACGAATAAAGAAATCGAATCGACATTTTTATTTGTTTATTTTTTTCCCCAGCTCTCCAAGAGATCTCGTACGAATCACATGAATAGTCTCTTTGCCCGCAGGTAACGTGTTTGTATTCTGGTCAACTATTTTTCTATCGCTTTCCTCGCCAATTTTTAAGACATCAGTTGAAGAAGAACGAGGTAAAAAGTTCCCGAGAAACTTTGATTTCCAGTTCAAAAGTTTAAGTGGTTGGAGGAGATAGCATTTGATAGAAAAAGGACAAAATGGAAATCTGACCAATCACCAAATGTTTTTTGTTGAAGAGAACTTCCACATTTTTATTTCCTTCCCGAATGCCATTTTTATCTGTAGGAATAGAAAACCCAGAAGGTCTACGTTCTTTTGTTCGTAATTTTACTTTGAACAGCAGAATGATAATTCGCTTGAGGGAAATGCTCTTCTGCACGATAAATGATCTTCATCATGAGTGTTTGAGTATTTCTAGCAAGAGAAGGTGAGAATATATGAATCTCAAGGGAAAAATTTCAAATGATCGATGCCAAGTTCACAAAGACTAGAAGAACGAACACGCGTTTAAAAATGAAGAGAAATTATGAATTACGACCGTATTCTCGCTTGCTAGGCACACTTTGAACATTTTGTTCCTGCGTTCTGACCTTTTCTTCTCTGTCTTTATGCAACAATAATGGGCAAGAATGATAAAAATGTATCATTACATTCCCTAATGATTAAAAAAAGCTATTCACTTCACATCACTTTGTATCTTTAGAAGCTCCCTTACCCAGTGGGACCGAGTTACTATTGCTAAAACGCATGGTGAAGAATAGCTAAAAAGCATTTTCTGTCAAGTTGGAGAAATAAGACAACGCTTCTGAAAATGCGAAAGAAAATATAAAAGAAAGAAAAATGAAAGAGGAAATTTCTTTTTACAAAAAGTGAAAAGAAAGAAAATGAAATTGTGTAGTAATAGCACGAATTTCTGCTTCATTACTAGCATTCTGACATTGTTAAATTGTTACACAAAGAAAGATCAAAATAGAAAGATTCGACCAAATCTACTCCAAACAACAACAGGAAATGAAAATCGATTCGTTTTCTACTTGTTCCTTTGGGTCAATTAATATTTGCCAAGAGTTCTAGTACAACAGTACAATGCGGTAAAACAATCAATACGATAAATTACATGCTATTCTACTTGTTTTGTTTCGATTCTGTCGTGTGTTATATAAAGATATGGATTACAGTATCATTTCTATCGCATAGAACAACACCTATACGTTGTGAAGGTATCATGTAAGTGAAAAGTTTATGTAACATGTAATACTGCCTACATAAATTCGTCGTATATAATGAGTAAAAAATCGAAAGTGTGAGTCTTTCATTCTGTAGAAGGTGCGGTACTCTACACCTTAATACAGGTTTTACTTCCACATTTCAAGGTCAACATGCCACCAAAATTGAAAATCGTGCGAGGCAATACCGAACAAAGAATACTTCTTACTTCATTATTTCTTTCTTTTCCTTTTTGTCTCCTCTTTTTCTATCTATTTTTCATATTTTGGAATCGATTTCAGGATGACAAAAACGAACTCTTAAATCCAAACTCTCGTCCGTCGAGGAGATGCTAGGAGCGAAGAAACCATGGCAATTTAACATTGATGTTTGATGACATAATAATCTATCATATTACATACGACAGTTTATTTCAGTTCATTTTGATGTGTTTTGGTACATCACCCGAACTGAAATCTCTTGTATAATGAACCGTACTTCGGAATGACGATTTAAATGATGTAGGAATCCATGGTCATGCAAATATATTATTATGAATGAAAAGATCTTCGGCAGAAGAGATTGCTGCAGGTGGTAAAGCAAGTTCAATCATTGCGAGAGCAAAATTACCATAATGAGAAGTTGCGCTCAACAACACCTACGTTAATTCAACAGAATATTTTATAATATTATGAGCACGTATGCAAAAGTTTATACATTACTTTAACGGAACAATAAATTGATACACACCCATGTCTTCATAATCATTAATCTTAGTATTGTAATGATAGCGATGCATTATCGTAACATGCATTAACACTTTGTATTTGTAAACAACATTTAAAAACATTGCCGCCCTCAATATAGTGAAGCGGTAAATTTAACTTTCAGCACTATATGGGATTACGAATGATAATTAGTTTTGTTATAGGTATTGATATAATTTTGTTTTACTCATCGTTTGTAATTTGAAGACATTAGCCTATAGTTTAATTAAATCTTCAGTCTAAAGATTGATCATCTGCAGAACACTGAAATCCTATGTGTGAAAAAGTTACCGCGCACAATAATCTAATTTAATTTTCCTATAAAATGAAAAGGCATTGCTGCTGCTGATTGAACGTAGTACAAAAGTGGGCCAACAAATAAGACATTCCTTCTATAAGCATGCGTTTTCATCCAGTTGTATCTTTTAAAACTTACTTCGTCTGCGAATTCGAAATCTCCTTCGAATTTTCTCTTCTTTTTCGCGTCGCCGTAAACTATCAAGCTAAACACTAGTAACAACCACAAACAACGCATATTTAACAACAATCCAATGCGAAACAAAACACCCAAAAACTTTTGTGTAAAATATTTTAGCTCTTCGTTGTACCTCCTCGTTCGACCAGCACGTCTTCTCGTAGTTCCGTGTTTCCACCACACTGAGCTCAGGAGGCGGAGTCAACTTGTGTGACGTACACTCTTGGAAATACTAACATTCGGGAGATAAGCCCGCCAAATTTCAACACAGTCATATAGAGTTTTATAATGGGTTTTCGGAATGGCTCGATGATTCGTTGAAGAGATAAAATTTCATAACGTTTTGGTATCTTGTTGTTGTTTGATGTGACGAATGTGCGTTAGTTCCAGGCATGGTGTAATGTGTTTTTGCAAGAGGCAGGATCTCTGTTTCGACAACTTTACCGCGGAAGAAAGATACTGTAGCTGTTTGTGTTACTGTTAGAACCAATCGATATTATTCTGATTGAGTTGTTTGATTTCTCGAGCTTTCCTGGGATGTTTTCTATTTTCCGAAATTCCAACCTACTAGCTGTTTCTTTTAATGTAGTATCCTGCAAGGGGAGATACTTTCGCCAACTGTTATTTGTATGATATATTTTTATTCCTCCTATACATTTTAAGCAAGTGAACAGTAAGCAGAAACTAATAACAACTCTTTTATGAGTTTATGTTACGGTAGTCATGTGTTAACCCCACTTAATGCATCATACAATCCAAAATCCAAAAGTCAACAAAACAGACGTTCTGTTGAACTTCTACCGTATTTATAAAACAGCATAATTATAAAAAAAGATAATTTATAAAAAACTGAATTGCTGATGTTTACAAAAAGTAATATGTCAATGGAAATTGGATATAACCGTGCAATTGAGACGTTCATGTTCCTCAACAGAAATAAGAAAATAGTATTGAACTATCTTATTATAAAGGTGAAGCATCATTGAAGTTTATGGTTTTACCCAATTTTAAGTAGGAAAAAGAATAAATTTTATTTAGTTTGGAAAAGCCAAATAACAATAAAATGGAATGAATTTGTAAACAGTAAACAAAGACAAAATAAATTTTTAAACCAGATTGCATGTAATTTTTAAACTATATGCTTTATTAATCGTTTTCTGTGGGATACTATGCATTAAAATAACATGATAAAAATATGATATGATGATATATATGTTTATTTACATACTCTGTTTACATATAGTAAATTGACAGATGCCACAGAATAACAATATCAAACTAGTGATAGTTAAATATTCTTTCAAAATTTTCGGATTGTATATGCTACTATGCTAAATTTCAAGTCATTCTAATATGTACATTTCCCTCATTCATAAAGTACAAATAATATATTATCAGCAGTCAGTTCATTCCCTATACGACAATCAAAATTCTGGAAAATCCATTTCCGACGTTCATTAATGTTAAATATTATTTGTTTTAAAGTCGTATAAATTCTCGAGTTTCAACTCACGCAGGTGTATTCAGTGGAGTGTTCTATGTCACGTTTTGGAGGATCAAAATTTTTTGTTAATTTTATATATTAATCTTTCTTATCATGAGGTCTGCACGTCTGCTACCAGCACTCTTCATATTTGTGGTTCTGGAGATGTCACTGAGCTTATAACACACAAAACATAATTGTGACACTGTTATGATTTTTTTTATAAAGTATAATAACTTTGTAATAGTCACAATAAAATAATTGTTATTTATTTATCTAAAGCGTAAATTGTATGATATATTGCTGTAAACAAAATACAGTGAATCATGTTTGTGTTGTTCTATAATATTGTAAGTGTATAATATAATTATGTAATAATTATCAAATTTATAATATAGTTATTAGTGATGAGCAGTTTGTTATTTCATATTTGCATTTTCTGTCACTGTAATTGATTATAATTATGTTAATCGTTGGATCGGATTTTAAACAATAAATAAACAAACTGCCCTTTACGTATAATGTATAGATAGTGATGCACGGCACTTGGAGACTTTAACGCCTTCGCAAATTATAAGTTTTTACATTTTTCTGCGTATTTGAATGGTAACGTTTCACTTTGAATATTTAGCTCTGTGGCTGTTCTAATGCAAATATTTTCATATACATCCATATATTCTAAAAGTAAAAGAAAAGTGTTTAAACTCTCGATATTTTAGTAGTTGGAACTACTGTAATATATTCGGGTGCAATAAGAAAGCACCAAAAACGACACGAAAGCGTGAAACTGTAAATACTGTTTGAAAAACAAAATAAGAGATTTTTTTATCCGTGGTTTCAATTTCTTCATAATTTTGTAAAATTGCTTTCGACTAACGAGGGAACTTCAAGAACTGTCCCACCCCGATTTTCGTGAGACTTGATGGAGTTATTGGTCTATGTGCACTTATCACAGAAATTAAATATAACTGCCCATACTGTTTTATACGAGGGAAAAATTCTGAAAAGTGACAGCTAAAATATATTGACAATACACTTTTTTTTTAAGTTAGAGATATGAAAATTTAGTGGAAACACTCTACATTTTTTTTCCTAACAAATCCATTTGGTACTTTTTGTGCAGTTAGCTTAAAAAGTCGACATACGTTTCAACACCTCCAGCAAGTCCCAATGCTTCTAAATGGGAATTTATCAATTACAAAAATTTACTGCTCAAAAATGACTTAATATATTTTTCTAAACGATTGAGGGGCGTTTTATATCTGGTTAAAGTATAAGATATTAAGTTTTCAAGTTTCTAACTCCAACTTTTATTTTTTACCTCCTATAGCGCAATGTAATATAGTTTTTCTGTTTTTGGAACTTCATATTTATTTATTTTTTCATTATTTTTCTTTTAATATACTCCTAAAATATTACACATAAGCAAATTTTGATAGCATTTCGGGTACTTTTATTTTCAGGTTTTGGAACTTTGCCCTCGTATAAAACATGCAAGCTTTCACATGGGTAGCTATAATTTAATTTCTGTGCTCAGTGTATACATAGGCCAATAATTCCACCAAGTCTCGCGAAAATCGGAGTGGGACAGTTCATAAAGTTCCGCTGTAAAATATTCAAATTATTGACACCTTAGTTAGGTGCATTTGTTACTGTGTATGAAAGTCTTTGCATTACGACAGACGATTGAAAATGGAATTTTCTGTAAAAATATCAATAACATGTTCCTGGGAGCTTTACCATTCAATACACATTTCCTCATTGTTTATATTGGTTCCCTTCTCCATTTGTAATATTGATCATCTCACTAATCACAATTTATCAATATTATCATGTAAGGTATTTCCTAGAATGATTTGAGTGTTTCTGATAACGAAGAATTCAGTTACATTGCACATCATGTTAAAGATGTTGACTACATTAACTATATCTAATTCTTTAATATTTCATACTGAAAAATTGACACCTTGCTCCATCAAAACTTATTTTCGGCATTTTTTCTTATTTTTTCTCCTTTTTTTTCTCAAAATTCAAACCTCAGGAGCTCCCTAAATGACGCCTCTAGTATTTAGATTGAGAGGACGAAGCCCGATCTATAAATGTTTTATATTTTCTTTGCAAAGAGCAACGATTCCAAGCGATTTAGGCATCATGAAAATATTCTAACCGGAAGATTTCACGTTTTATGATTATTTTTTTTACGATTTTAACATTTATTTTTTATTTTTCCTTATTTTTAAGTCTTCATTGTAAAATGCGAGTATAATATGATCCTCCTGACATTACTGAAACACAGATAATCTATTCAACATGTAATTCAAACTATTTCTAATAAATATGTGTACAATATTTCAGCGTCAGCCGATACTAATTCGCCCGTGTTTTTAAGGGAATAAATGAAGAAGAAAAATGTATCTACATGAGAGTAAGATTCATCCATCACTAAGGATGGCGCGAGCTAATTTTTTTTTTTTGAAAATTTATGCTAATGCAAGCGTAATATTAATTTTGATTTGATTTCGCAAATATTTTGTAAATTAAAGATCACAAACTTATTTATTTATTGATATTTTTGTTATTTTTTTTAAATATTGTAATAATATTATAATGTTTAATGTAACCAGTCGCGGGCCAAAAAATAAGTGGTGGCGGGCCGCGGGTTGGACACCCCTGATGTACTGTATACTCAGGTTATTAATTGAGGCGGAGCGTTAGCGAAGCCTCGCTTTAGAAGACACTTATATGCAAACTTGATGTTTCCACTTCATTGA
>JAQIWE010002464.1:0-13189 GCA_034698565.1 Campodea plusiochaeta | reverse complement strand
CTTATATACAGCTATTAAAAGTCGCCCGAACGCACGATTTTTACCGATTTCTCAATCGACTCCCGTCCCCTCTTAACGATACACCACCGGTTTTGTAAAAAAATAAGCCATTCATCATTAGGTAGCACACTACAAAATAAAAAAGTTTAGAATAGTAAATTTAAATAGTAATTTTCATCCCGCCATCCCAGAATGCAATATGTATTATTTTTCCGATATTATATGGTTTCACTCAAAGTCATTCAAAAGCTTTATTTGAATTTGTTTCTAATACATTACCTTAAACATTTTCAACTGATTCATAATAAACGAGTCCAGCAATCCAGCAGGAAACTTAGTAACTGAAAATCAATAAAAAAAACAGGAATATAAATAAGTGGTGAAAATCATTCAATTGTTTATTTTTAAAGACATCAGTATTGTATTTTATATATTTTATACAAAGGAGAATATTTTTTACATTTATTTATTTATTAAAAGATACAATAGTTTAAGAAAATGTCACTTCTTATTACATTATGGGAATTGAAACTAGGTGCATTATATTTTTAATGTTCTGAATAGTTTCGCTAATATATATTATGACATTGTATTTAATGAAATCATTGTTCCTAAAATTTGCTTGTAGAATAAATTCGGCAAAACAACATTAATGCAACAATATTAATGACATAATTTTCAACTGAATTCACTCTCAATTTGACAAATTATATCAAAAAATTATAACTTGTGGTTTTGTAGTTATTTCAACCTAATTGCAAATAAACTAACCAAAAATATATTTTTAAGGTAAAGAACTACTTCATTCCTTTTAGATCATTTTAAGTACGGTATATGAAAAGTTACAGACAATAATATTTTCTTTTAAAATAAGGTTGAACATGAACTATACCCTATTTCGACCTTTTGGTGAAATTTTGTTTGAAATTATAAATAATTTTTTAGTTGTTAACAGTTGATTTTAAATTTTGGTAATATTGCTGATATGCTTAAAAATGTAAAGATAACATTGTTCGGTATAATCTATTGCCACAAATGACAACATAAAAAATGAAAACTTTCTTACCTGTAGATAACTGGAAGTCAATAAAAATAAAACTTTAACTTTTCCTTTCTATAATTTAATGTACTGTTCTGACATCGTGTCCTACATAAAATCTGTATTTGTTTTTTGATAATTACGATTTACAATATTCAATTATGTTTATTATGAAAGAATTTTTATTATGAGTAATGGAATAATTCCTCACAAATTAAGTTGCTAATGACATTATTTATATTTAATTAGAAATTGCAACATAAAGTAATAGGTATGATGAAATAATGTGAATGTGCATTCCGTATTGGTTATTGCATTCATGTACTTGATTTTTGCAAACCTATTTCTTAATCTCAGATAGTCGAACTAATTAACACCACTAATATGTAAATTTGCTACTATAAAATATTATCATAATTACAAAAATATCTTTTATTTTTTAACAGTGTGTTTTCTGAAATACGAACTGATATCATGTAAATTGTGCGATTTCCAAATAATAAAATAATAATATCACTTGTATTTAATAAACTTCATAAACCATAACAATAAATAAATAAATGAAAATATACTACTTGTAAAACGAGGAGCAGTCGTGTACATCCAAAGTCCAGCGAAATACATGTAATCCAAAAATCAAGTGAGACCAAACGAAATGGACCATATAAGGAAAGGATTGAGTTTTGATAAAATAAATTGAAAAAAAAAAAAGTATGTGAATAAATGCTAATTTATTTTAAAATATTGCTAAAGTTCCCACTAAAATATGAAAAAAATATTTCAAGATAAAAACAATATTTACAAGCCTCCTAAAAATAGATTAAATGACCCTGCAACTGACATTTACGTATGAGGTCAATTGAAATCACTGAACTTTTAGGGGCTGTAGAAATTACATTAGTTTAACATTTCCAATTGAACGTCATGAAAAAGAATAGTTAACAATGAATCAAATAATAATGTTTTTCGTTTTTCTGTTATAAAATTTTATTGATTGCATACATTTTTCAACAAGTATAGATGACATCACCATACTTGGTTTTAGAAAATCCGATTTTACGAAACTTATTTGAAAGTGATATACAAATTAATTTTATAAATTAACATTACTTCCGCTTTACCTCCACAAAAAAAAGGAGACAGAAGAAAGACAAAATCCTCTTGACTTTCAGAAACATGATATTGGATAAATGAAAAAATAATATAGGAAATAAAGGTTAAGGTATTGTCAACTCAAAATGTCCAAATATAATATAATAATGTCGGAATATATTTGAAGTAATAAAAACAGAATTTAATTTTATATGGATATTAAAATGGCATAGTATGAAATTTCTCTTGTGGTGTGTGGTTGCACTCGCAGTTTTAAAAATTGTGGGCAGACACTAATGTTAAAAGCGTGAATGAGTATTTTTTAAGATCTATATTGAAAAAAAGAGAATGCTTATTTTTTTATTCATCCTTAGAAAAGCTTGCATTATCGAACATTTGCCATATAGTGGATTGACTTCATGTATTATTCCTCATCATTGGATTATATTTACTTTCCTTCTAAAATAATATACATTGCAGATGGCCGAGCAAAGCTATACATTCTTATCTGCTCGTGCCAATTCAAGAGATAGTTCACATGCAAAAAATAATATGGGAACTATAAGAATGATTAATTTTCATACATAATTGATAACGATAATGACATGCATTATTCATAGTAGTTTATTAAGTCGTACGAAAATAATGCAAGTCAGCATTATGATGAGCGAATAAAAATATTTTATTATTTTCCATTTAAAAAAAAATTATTTTTCCCAGTTTTACCTCGTATCTGGTCACTGTGACATAAAAACTGTTAACTATTGCGTGTTTTTATATATTAAATATTAAAGAAACTGTCAAATGATCTAATCGCGTCTTGAAAGCACAAATGGTACATGTCCAAAATTGTAATTTGATCAGGAGATTAATTTTAAAGTTTGAAGAGTTTTCAAAAAACAGGATATATATTTTAACCAAAAATAGTCGTACTTTGTATTGCAATTGTTGTCTAGATTTCTTTGCAAAAACAAGATATTTAAGTTTTTTGCTCTTGAGAGCTTTAAATAATACCATCAATAGAATTAAATAGAGTTTCTATACTCAAGAAGAGAACCTCAAGTTGATGATATGGAAATCGTGGGCAAAATAATGAATACTGTGTTACTCATGTTCAGAGCAGAATTTTTCCGTCATCCAATGCCAACAGATATGGAAGAGATGATGGAAACAGCTAAAAAAAAAAGTAATGAAAAAAGTGCACTGGAGAAAATTTGGCATTGATTGCAATGTTCACATTACAAAATTTGCACTTATTTGAGTATGTCCCACATATCTCATTTGTGCACTAAGGTTATTTCATAGCAATTTTTTCTCTGCTATTTATTGGCAAAAATACCGTGTTTTGGTCATTTGAGGAGGCCTATCATCTATCCAAAAGTGCAAAAACATCATTTTTGAAAGACGGTGGACATGTACCTTTAGTGCTCTAAAGACGCAAAATGTGCTGGTACTGTAAATCCTTGAAAATAAGAAAAGGACAGACGATGAAATTGATTCGGAAAGAAAATTCTTGAAAAAGCTTTTTATTTCCGTAAACTTTCTTTTTTATTTGAATTTAGGTCTGATGATTTTTTGTTACTTTCAATGATTTTTCTATTTCAACTAAATTACATTTAAGAGATTTTCTGGATAGTTTATAATTAGTCGAAATTGAATCGAATTTATTTTTCGGCGATCTTCTATTTCGCCGAAAGTCAATCCCATATCTTTGAAAAAGTATTATAAATTTTTAATTCCATATCCATTCTCGAAAATATTTTCAATACTTATGCATCTATTGAATTTTAGAGTTGACCTAATTTATGTTACATACATTGATGTGAACGCTTTTTTCTGTGTCTCTTATTATCTTAGAAGAAGTGTGTATAATATTATAATTTATAAAAGTCATCATTCTATTTCTTATATATATATTTATATCATTATTTAGCTAATACGTTGCAAATCCACAATGAAAATACAGAATATTGTCAATATTTCAGCCATGACTCTGAGCTTTTATCAAGATATTAAATACATTTACTTTGCTTCTTTTAGTAAACATTATATAATGCATTTACATTTGAAGTTGTTAAATACCAATTTAAAATGTTTTATATTATTGAAGCAAAATCTGTACTACTGGTGTATAATGGACATCATTATATTTACATAAAGAACCATTTCTTTTCTACATGATTCCGCTAATACAAGTACTACATTAGCGGAACTGTTGTGTAGTGACTGTATTGGCAAAAAAAGAAGATTGAACCTGCTGAAGATTTTTGGGGTGAGTCAATTTTATTTATATTTTCATACTTACATCAGTAATTAATTACAACGATAGATTTTAATCAATTTCATACTAATTAGTCTGCTGTTTTATTGAATAGAACTATATTTATATTCTTTTGTACTGAATGTTGTTATTTCAGTGTAAAGTTTAGTATAACATTTAACAAAAACGTGGAGTGGCAGTATAATTCTCCAGATATTTACTTTCAAATTTTGAAACTATTTTCATATGTTTGCCAACTCACTGTCTTTTTTTTTGTTTTAATGTATGATATGTTTTAAACAATATAAAGTAATCTAATCATTACGCAAGTACTTTGACTGTATACTTCCAAAGGTGCTGCTAAAAATTACCACACGGTACAGGTTTTAAATGCTAAGTTGAATGGTTTGGGGTATTAGTCACCAAGGAATAGACATGGTAGAAGACAGCTGTTTCGCCTCTTAAATTGATATGGATTGATATGACACTATGTGTATCACTCATCATTCCTGCTTTACAATGTTAGAAACTGATAGTATAAAACTATCATCTAAAGTGTGTATCTATAGTAACTACATTTCAGCTATCATTTCCTGTTTTAGTTTCTGTGCCCAAACCTTTCAACTTAACAAATTAAGTCACTATAGTTTCTATCTATATTAAATGCTAATTTTCACTTTATTTAAAAGAAGAATTTTTACTAAAAGTATTACTACTAAAAGCTAAAAGCAACTACAACTACTAAAAGTATTTACGGAAACCTAAAATAATTATATTTAAAAATAAATTTAAAAAAATATATAATAGTTATAAAATACTCAAAGTATAATACAGGGTGTCTCAAAATTTTGACACCACTTTATTGGCTTTATTTTCTTTCAATTTACTCAGTATGGTAGTCGGTATGGACGCAACTGACATACAAAAGGGAAATATTCCCTCAAGTAGGAAAATAAATCCTACAGGATTATCATTTCAGATTTTGATTATTATTTATTCCAATATTACAGCGTTGCCAACTTCGTTATTAGAATAGTGGAATCAAACTACTGTTATCTTTCTGACAAACGTTCTAGAAAATTTTCTGTTGATTTCAGATAATAAATCATTTGTAATAAGCATATGGTTCACAGAAATACTTATAGCAAGCCATTATTGTATTTATAAACTCGATATATGAAATTGTACGGTGTGCTGAATAGTGAATTAATAAAATCCATACAGTATACGGGAAAAATAAAAAATAAAATACATGAAATTGTATTCCTGATATATTAAAATATACATGATTTCATTCGTTGCTCATGTAAATTTTATTTAGTGTGTGTAACGTCCAAGTTGATTTTATCAATCTGTGAAAGTGTTTATATATTATTATTGCTCAAATAAACTTCGTGTAAGTTATTATTTGCATTATTTTATTTGCAGAAACATCTTTTTCAGGATGTCCAAAAATCATTTCATAACTTGAATATTTCCGATCGATGCATTTTGGAATGTTGGTGTAAATTAGAAGAATAAAAAAAATCTGCATTTTCAGATGACATATTCAACTTTATTATGGTATCTAAATATTCAGAATTTTTTGCAGTTATCTTCCTACTTGCCTTAATGTTCCAGAATACATATAGTTTCGGAAATATTTAAGTTGTGGGATAATTCTGAGACACTCTGTATGTTTGTAAATTTACGCATCTTCTATTTAATTAAAACAAACAGAACTTCCGTTTTTGAAAAACGGAAAGAAATAGAATTTCCGTAATTTAACAGAAACTCCATAAATGCTATTTATGGATAAATCCGTAAGTAAACTGAAAATTCACGCTGACGAAACCTTTGTGAATTCACGGAAAAAATACTGGAATTTTGCTGCCAGTACTTTTTCCGTAAATTAACGGAATATTTTTTAACGGCGTAGAGACATTCAATGAACATTAAAAATGTTTGTGAAGATGAAAACGGAAAATCCGAAACTTAGGTCGAAATTGATTTTAAAGATGTTTAGGATACATGAGGAGAGACAGACGCACGAACAGATATTACCGTATTTATTATAGTCATATAAGAACTTTTCCTTTAGTAAATTAATGCTAAAGAAAACAGGTGAGTTTTTCCCGAAGAGAAAAATGGTTTATAGGACAATCAAGTCTGCTCTGTATGAAATTGTCTCCGTATCCTCTCATCCGGTTTTGAACAAATTTTCAGTAATACAGTACTGTATGTATTTATAAAAGCCACCATTTTAGCATACACAACTATTGTGCCTATTTATAGCTACAGTCTTATTGTTTCAAAATGCACTTTTTTCACAGGTTCTCTTCACCTAGTTGGTGATTCACTGTCACTATGGTGAGTACTATAAGTTTACAGTTACATATACTGTAATACCAAAATACAGCTAAACAATTACAAGTTTTTCTTTTGTGATCCTAGTTTGTGATGTTCTCTCAGGTAGACCTAATGTGAAAACTGAGAATAGTTATTTTATTAGTTGAAATTAAAAAAACAACGAAATATTGCCTTATTATTACATTTTATACGATCAAAAGCATACTGCTTTAACACTTTTACAACAGGAAATGTTTTTACACTACCGGATGGACCTCATCTGCTTCCCAGTGCAGGAATCATATTTGGCTCTCTTATTTTATGGGGAATTTAGAAAGAAAAATAACCTCACAGACCGTACCGAACCGAATAAATTGCTAGTGGAAAAAATTTAAGAAATATTAGCTCATGAGAAACCTCATACAAGCCATAGGGCTGCAGTTTACAATATACGTATTTATTTCAAGAACATATAACTTTTACTTCTATAGTGTTTGGGGCCCCCTATGTAACATGTTGCTCCACACTCTCGGCTACGACTCTGTGTAAACTTTATGATAACCCAAATGTTAAAATAATGTTAATATTCCTTCATTTTAAATTATCTATTTCATTTATTATGCTTCCACTACATCACGTCATATAGTAATAAAAATAACTTTAAATTTTAGAATCTGCAAATATTACTTATGGCATTAAGTATTCTGCACAATGTGCACGGAAAAAAAACTACCTCTGCAGTACCTTGTGAAATATGGCAAACCTACATGATAAAATGGACCATCACAGATATAGAGCAGAAAATGAATGAGGATACAATTGAAGGACCTGAATATAAAATTGACCAAAAAATTTCAGTGTTTCTCAACTTGTACCCAAAGGGGTTCAATGACCTTCACACTGAATCAGAAGTTCACTTGGAATTATGTTTTAAAATATTAGACGACATGAAAGGAAAAATATTTTTCTTCACTTTTGGAATTCTCAAAGAAAATAATGATTTCACCGAAAAGATTTTTGAGAATGAACTTTATACAAGAAATAGATGTCAAAAATTTAAACTGTTTGATCCTACCAATGTTCAGGATTACATTTTGAATGGAGCCCTGGAAATATATGTAGAAGCATACAGGTATGTTTATTTATTTATACTTCTAAGGATCCTTTTTGTGGAATTGGTTCAAAATGATATACTAATTTAAATTTGTTCACTCTGAAATACTCCAAACTTTACCTTTAACTTATATAATACATGATAATTCTTTATTTTTACTTTTTGTATCCAAAGCGTGTTTATATAATGATTATTTTCCTATATTATCATCTTCATTTATGGAACTAATATTGACAGTCCATGTGGCAACTGTTAGGATACTGCACTTTGTTATGCAAGCAAATTACTTTGCAAACACGTATATTAGACATATGGGATTTCTTTTAGAAGGGGACCCCAAAGAAAATCCCTTAACCTTAAAATACCGGCCATTTTGGAAACATGGCGTTTGATTTTTCTGAAAATTTTGAGGTCAGCTAAAAATTGAAGTAAGGCATCATTTATTACTAATTTTTAATTATTAGAACAATAATTTTTATGACCTTTAAAAAATTAATGATTGAAAATGAATGCTCTATTTTCCAAAATGGAGGCCAGATTATTGCACCGTCATAGCTGATAATATTGATGAAATTTTTACTTTTAGATAAAGGAATGAAATTTTGCATGTGAATAGGATTACTCTAATCGTAAGGATCATTTTAAGATATAGGACTACATCAAAATTTATTCAGGAGCCCTTAACATTTAAGATGGTGGCTTCAAAATTCACATTCATTAATATGGCTGGCCAACAGTGTTGGCAATACCCAAATTCTCATGGTACAAATTTTTAGAGCTTGTCATTCTTAATCAAATGGTTAAAACCACATCATTCTATCTTTTATAGATAGAGAATTATGATACTTTAAATATCAAATTTATAAGACGGCGTTATAATGTCTTCTACTGAAAACTACTGAATTTCACATCCATTTTTATGTTTAAAATATCATAATTCTGTAACTGTAAAAGATAGAATGATGCGGTCTTCACCATTGGATTACGAACGACAAGTTCTAAAAACGTTTTCCTTAAAAATTTAGATATTGCCAACTGTTTGGCAGCCATATTAAGGAATGTGAACTTTAATGCCGCTATTTTGGGTGTTAGGGGCTCTGGAATAAATTTAATATCTTAAAAATGATCCTTAGAGTAATCTTATTAATCCCTGAGAACTATACATTATAGACACGATTATTAACACTTTAAAACTGCGATCAAAATAATAAGAATTAATATGGTACATCAAAAGTAACTGCATTGCAAACTTATTAAATATATTAGTAATGCATACGATATTGATCTCTTCTTTCCCTATTTTATGTATCATGCATGTATTAGGTATATCAATAATAATGTTTTTTTTTCTTCTTTTTCTTAGAGCTGCAAATTCTAAACCCTGTTTACTGAAAGATTATGCGGGAAATACCGCTTTTGAAAAATGTAACGCAGCTCAAAATCTCATAGCTGCTTTGGAATGTACAGATGATAAGAAATGCACTAACAAGGAAGACTGTGAAATAGTAGCAACGTCACCAATCGTGCCTCCACCAAAACCATCTACCCCTGCAGTACCTTGTAAAATTTGGGAGACTTACATGATAAAATGGACCATCACAAATATGGAGCAGAAAATGGAAAACGATTTAATCGATGGACATGAATATATAATTGAAGAAAAAACTAGGATTATACTCAACATTTACCCAAAGGGGTTCAATGATCGGTACACTGCATCTGAAGTTCACTTTGAATTATGTTTTAAAATATTCGACGAACTGAAAGGAACAATAATGTTCTTCACTTTTGGAATCCTGAAAGAAAATGATGACTTCACTGAAAAAGCTTTTGAGAATGAACGTTTCACAGGAAATAAATGTAAGAAATATAAACTGTTCGATCCTGACAATTTTCAGAAATACCTTCGGAATGGCGACATGGAAATATATGTGGAAGCATACAGGTACGTTTCTTATTTATACTTATACTTTTCATGAAATTGATGTGTGTCAACCAATTTGAATATTTTGTTGTCTTAATCTAAACCAAAGGGTTTGCCTATCCTATACAGACAATGTGTTTGTTCTAAATTGAGACAAGATATCCAGGGTACCATTTGTGATTGACATAATTTTTTTTAATGATTTTTTAAATTTTAAACCATGTGTGTTCATTTTACTGATGCATGTAAATAAGCATTATACTACGAGGTCCAACACATATGTTTTTAAAACTGGATTTCCATTTAAACTTACATACTTTCCGACATTTAATATTGTTATAGAATGTGAATGCTTAAACTTCATCATATTCAGCCAACATTATCGATATTGAAAATAATAATATAAAAAATTAGTATATACAGAACATTGAAATAAGTGAGGCAGAACTTGTATTTTAAGTTTTCAGATATCATAAAATATTATATATGGGCCACTAGTTGATTTTGCATATTAACATTTAATAACTGCCATCAAATAAAATATATTTACCACAAACATCCAATCCATTAGTAACTACATCGTAAAATTACATGCGTAATATATTAGTATAGAATACGACATCCTTCGAGTCATACAAACTCGCAAGCTTGAAAAATAACTATGGTGCAATGTCATTTATTTCCAGAACACAGCAATATATGCTTCTCTCTTTTATTCTTTTTAACTAATTTAATTAACAATTTATTGTTTGTTTTTGTTTATATTATTCTCAGCATTTTAACCTAGTGCAACATGTAAGTGGGAAGGCAGCCACCGGTTGTTGGCTCAATAAAGGAAACTGAAATGTTAATCTCTACTCTCCACGTTTAATACATCATTAGGTTTATCAATGATAATGATATTTTTTCTTTTTCTTTTTCTTAGAGCTGCAAAATATAAACCCTGTTTGCCAAAAGACTATGCAGGGAAAACTGCTTTTGAAAATTGTAACACAGCTCAAACTCTCACAGCTGCTTTGGAATGTGTTGATGATAAGGAATGTACTATGAAAGATGGCTGTGAGATAACGACAACCACAGTGCCGCCAATTGATGCCACCACAATGACAATACCACCAAAGGATTGTGAGACAGTTTTAAACACCTACATGCTGAAATGGACCATTCCTGATATGGAGCACAGCTTCAAGAAGGAGGACATTGAATCTAAATATATTACTGATGATAAAAAATTATCGATACGATTATCTCTGGAACCAAGTACTGACAAAACTCAAGGCATACCAACAAAAACTGAACTTAAGATATGCATAACGACAGTAACCCAACCAAAATATTTTGCCTTCACTGTTGCAATTCTTCAAGAAGGAGGCGTGTTCGCTAAAGACGTTATCAGAAATGAGAATCTACAAAAGTGTAAGAACATCATTCTCTATGAATTAGATGGCTTCAGGAAATATCTTTTGAATGACAGATTAGATATTTACGTAGAGTTATATAGGTATGTTGTTTCTAATTTTTATTAGTGAATTTAAAGAAACAATACGTTTAGGAAGTTAAACATGACTAAATAACTACATTTAAATTTTATTGTTTTACCATTCAGCCTTTCTGCTATTACAGAGATTTACAGAATTTACTTTTTTACTCAATAAAATATTTAGATTGTTGACTTCAGTACACTGCTTTCTCAAAATACCATTTGCGTTTTTCACAGTCTTTGCTTCTTAGCAGTCACTACCATATAATATAATATTTTTCTAGAGATTTGTAAAATACTTGTTAAAAATTTATTGTAAATATAATTTTTCTTTTTTCTGTAGATCTACTTTTGAAAATTAATAACATTTAAAATTTCTTAACAGTACAAAAGTACTGAAAATCCTATAATTGAGGTATGTTACATTAGTTCCATATGAAATAACTAATTTACTGACGATTTAATTTGTTTCTTTTGTCAGAACACCAGAACAAAGTCAATGTCTTTTAGACGACCTGGCTGGAAATGCTGCTTTTGCAAATTGTAATTCAGCAACAGGACTCGTAGCTGCTGTAACCTGTTTATCTAATGAGAAGTGCACCCCTGAAGGTAACTGTGATATAGCACCAACCACAATGCCAATACCCATACCTCCCCCAAAACCAACTGATTGTGAGACAGTTTTAAACACCTACATGCTGAAATGGAGCATTCCTGATATGGAGAACAACTTTAAGGCGAATGACATTAAATCTAATTATGTTACTGATGACAAAAGTTTAAGGATAAAATTATCTCTGGTACCAGGTACGGACTACGTTCAAGACATACCAACAGAAACAGAACTTAAGATATGCACAAGTGTTAGATCCAACCCGAAGTTTTTGGCCGTCACAATTGCATTTCTTCAGGAAGATAGCACGTTCGCTAAAAAGGTTATTATTAATGCAGAGCATTCATTGTGTAAGAATTACCTTCTCTACGAATTAGATGGCTTCAAGGAATATCTTTTGAGTGGCAGTGTGGATATTTACATAGAATTTTATAGGTATGTTATACTTTAATTGCTATTATAGACTATTGGGATTAACCGGCTTTGCTCGTTGTTGTAGTGTAAATATGAATATGAAGAAGCTGACTTCCCTTTGACATCTGTCAACATTTTAGAATATCTGTTTCTGCGAATCATTAATGTTCTATATTTTTTTTACAGAAAAGTTGCCTAAAATTAAGACCTGCCAACTTTCCATATTTCAAGACTGTCCAAGGAATTCCAATTAGTGTTTAGATCAGTTTTAAGGACCATCAAAATTTCGGTATCCTAAATGTTGATTCGTTAAAGTGTAGTTTTTTTTATTTGTGGAAAATGTTTTTCATGTCAACTCTCATTTATGCTATAGTTGATTGTAGATGTCAGCACTATGGCCATAAGCTTAGATGTAATTTCGTTTGCTTATTGTGGTAATCAATTTTTACAACGTGCAATATTATTTAGTAAAAATATGCCAATAATGTATTGTTATTTAGTTTGTGTGTGTGGTAAAACAATTTTCTAAAAATTCCAGGAAAGCCTTAGTTAATTTGAAATCCACCTTTTTCATTTTCAATTGTGTTAAAAATTAAGTTGAGGTGATATATTTTATGGATAGTCAAAGGTATGGAGCTCTCACATAGCTGCAACAAAAAAAATTAGCTAAAGTAAGACTCAAAGCAAAGACCTCGACCTGCCTATGACTATGCTTATCACGTTGTTTATTAAGCTGACATGTTTTCTTCACTCAACTTACACAAGGCTGTACCACACAATGTGTATCAGTTGTCAATCACAAAATTATAAATTCCCTAAATTCGATTGAAACAGTGTGAAAATGGGTAGTTTTTAAAATATTTGCTATTTTGTGATTAACATTATATGTAGTTGTAATAATGGGGTTTTGAATCCAAACACTTTT
>JAQIWE010002463.1:0-13193 GCA_034698565.1 Campodea plusiochaeta | reverse complement strand
GGTTCGAGTCCCACTTGAGCCGAAATTTTTCTTGTTCTTAATTTATTTTTCCAATGCAAAGTAGTCAGTTAAAAAACCTTTCATTTATAATATAATATATAGTCCTTTGCAAAGCTTCTAATAATTTAATTTAAAATAATATATAAACTGTAGTTTTTCTAAGGCAGTTATGTATTTTTTTTTAAATCATATGATATTATGATCATGAATATTAGTTTTTACAGGCGCGGAACTACTGAGGAGAGGGGTGTAAGGAGACTATAGTCGGAATAGTTTCCCTTCCCCTTGAGGAAAAGAAAAAGAGGAAAAGAAAGGAAAAGAAAGAACTTTATAGTGTATTCTTTGTAAGAATTGTGACTCACAATATGAAAAATTTCCTGAAATAAGCAAAATCCTTGAAAATCTTTTTTTTTTTGTATTTCTTAAATACTAACTATATGTAAGCATCATGGATATGTTCTGAATATTTTTTTAAATACAACCTCTGAACCTGATCTCAATTATTTTCAAAACGCCCTCGTATATATGCGACATATCCGATATTACAATATTTAAAGGGTTACCTGCAGATAATGAATTTCCAGTTTTCAGTGATGTTCTTGTACCTTACATTATTAAAGAATTTTTGCAAAAAAGTTTGACATTTTTTTACCCATCGGATCAAAAGATATTTCTGTTTATATAGTCGATAGATTTTTCACAAGGTAGCCCAAATCGACCTGCTAAATTTCGCTGCATTGCGAAAATATGCAAACTATTCGCTGAAAAACACAATCAGAACACATCTATTAAGTAGTAGCAAAACTGACTTAGAAATAATGCAAATTAATCATTTTATTAATATATCAGCAATTGTCTTGCTTTGGGCCACGCTTGCTCCGCTATACCTTACAGCTTATTTTCTTGCATGAATATCTCCACAACCGGTGATTTTTGTTAGGTAAGAAAAATAATATGAGTTATTTATATCAAGAAGACTATTATTATGTTATAATATCAGAAAAGTCAATTTAGCTGCAGGTAACCCTTTAATGTAAATAAATAACAAACATTTAGAATTGTTAATTAATAATGTTATACCTGGGAGGAAATATTTATGAGAGCGTTGCTATATTATCTTATCTGATTACATCAAGAAAGGAGAAAATGCTCTAAATTAAACAGGTGGTTTGTCAGTACCAAAAGAATGGGAGAAATTATTAGAAGAAACTCGTAGCAGCATTATTAGAAGAAAATCATAGCAGGGTACTTATGTTACTACTTATGTTACTTAATATATTTTGTTTATAGTTCAATTTAATTTGAAGGTGGTTTTTCATTACAGCTGAAGGTTTACGTAACTTAAAGTATTTATAATTAATGAGAACAAACTCCATCAACATATAAATATTGGTAACAAATAAAATTCAGTTTAAGTTAATTTTTTGCCTTTGAAGAATTTTGTTCATACCCTTTGAACTGAAAGCATCTGTTTTACTTACTGTATTGTATCTGAAGTGACAGTTTCTTCAGTAGTATGTTGTTCTGAAGTAAGAGTAGTACTAGTAGTAAGTAATGTTGTTGATGTTGTTTGTTGTTGAGATGTATCACTAGTTGATTGCTGTTGTTGAGTTGTTGTTGTATCACTTGTACTACCAATAACACACGAAGATGAACTGAAACAATATCAAATACAGAAGGTCATTGATCTGTCTGTCAGTACTAAAATGTACAGTCGTGGGTTTATAATATGCATCAACATCCTTCGCAATAGTAAACTTCTATAGTCCATTCATTTGCAAAAGCCCAGGATTAACGTTTCTCTTTTCACAGTGCAATGGAATTTAAATGGAGAGAACCTCATGCTGTTTGGAAATACCTGGGCTCTTGCGAACAAATTGACTCTACCTTATATCTCTTATAGAATGTGATGACATTATTCATACATATCTTAACAGCTCAATGACAAGGAGTCAATGTTCCCTCTTCTAGACCACTGATTGGTCTAGCAGCGTTTTCGGAGTGTGACATCATCACATTCTGTATCAGAGATGCATTATAGTCTCCTTTTGCAGGTATGCCTGACTGAAAGCTCACAGAAGAAAATCATTTGAAAGAAAAATGAATTTATTAAATTCTGTATTTCTCTTATTAGGAAATTTTTCTTTTAAATTTGTAATATCAAGCTTAGAAATAACAATTTCTGACTAAATACACTACACACTGATAATTTTCAAGGAATTATCAAGTGAGATAATGGGTTTTTCCTGCACTTCGAAAGTTTTACCCAACATTCAAAGTTCAACAGGACTCCATCAGCAGAGAAAAGAGGGGAAGAAATGAAAGAAAAATCAACAATAAACAATAACAACTTATAACCAATAGGCTCATTCTGAAAAGAAATGTGTAGACAAAACATAAGACAACCAAACAAGAGTGGTCAAGCAGAGAAACAAATTTATCTTTCTCCTGGTGACTGAACTCCAAAACCTACCTCAGAGTAAAACTATTTCACCCTGCACAAAAAACCCACTGATTATTTAACAATTTTGGTTAATACACTTTGTGCAACTAAAAAACTTAAGAGGTACATCTTTCATATTTAAATTAAGTCAGATTTGTCACAATTTTTCCTTGAAGGTAACAATTTCAGAGAGAGAAGAAAATTTGTAAAAAAAAAATACTATATCAAAATAACTTTCTATAAGATATTATTCTAGGACTTAAGCTACATCAAATGGTTCTTATTCAATCCACTAAACGAAAACTAACAAACTGCAGTTAAATAAAGCTACAATTAGAGTGAGGTAGTTGAGTATTTTACAAATATCTTACGTTGGAAATGATGTTTGTGTAGATTGTGTTACGGGAGGTGATGTTTGTAATGAACATGGTGCAGAAGTAGATCCACCAATACTTATGAAACTATCACTCGCATTCAATTCATTATCACGTAATGTACTACTATGATGGTGATGTGCTGTGTCATATCTACGGAAACCTGCTGACGAAGAATGATGACACTAAAGGAAAGATAAGAAGGAATTTGTTAGAGGAAATCAAGCAAAGATGGTATCTGAAGACATAAAGAGTATTTTGATTCATACTGTAGTCTGTAAGCACTAGTAATCACTCGTCAATTTTCAGTTTTTTAAAAACTTGATTTCACTTATTAAACAATGAATCCCAGAGATTCTTATAATTTAATTCAAAGGAATTATAATTTATTTCAAAGGAATGCTATGGTCCTCTAATATTCAGTATAATATAATAACCTTTGATATTTAAATTAATATTGCGAGATTTGCCAAAATTCATTTGAATTAAATTGTAATAATGAGAAGTTTAAATATATTATTGTCCGTATTATTGTACCTTGTTTGCTAAAAATTGTAATGTTACTGTCGTTTAGTACTGTAAAACTCCCGAGCAAATTTCCAAGCACTGTAAATTGTTATAAGATCTCCATGAATGGCAACATCGAGCGTAAACTGTCGTTTAGGGTTGCTGAACATTAAAATATGAAATATATATTATTTTACTAAATTATATTAGTATTATGTTTTTTTCTTTCACTAAATAAATTCTAATTTTGTGTTTTAGGATATATAGGGAATTTATACGTCGCTTGTGATTGCAGTTACAGCAATGCATTTATGAATAGATTTGAATCCCTAACGCCCTAGTAACAAAAGTTACATACAATTGGAATTATGCCGAAGAATATAACATGACGAAATTCTGCTAAACAATCATAGAAAATAATAAGTGTGCACGTTTGTTGAATGTTTAGATTGTTTACTACTAATGAATTGACAAAAAATTGAAATGAGGAAATTTTGACTCCGAAATAATAACATTTGTTTTCTTAATCTTAAATAAACTTCAAACTGATCAGACTAAATTATAAAATTTCTTCAGTTCCAGTAAAATTGTAGATTCAGGAATGAACTTACCATTTGGATGAATGAACCTCGAAAAAACACACTGTCAGTTAATTAAACTATTTGATCTTACCCATCCCTGCCTCCATGTTTGAAGCTTAGTCTTTGGAAGCTGTGGAAGTTTTTCAATCCTTGTTGAGAAATTATTATTCTCCTATATTATAAGGTGTGGATGGAAAAGTTGGAAGAGTTTGAGCCTTTATTCAAATATTACTTCATTGGAGTGAAGAAACAAGGAGCTTAATAATAATAATAAATAACACTTTCGGTTCTGCGTCTTCGGGATTTGGTTAATAGACGTATTAAGAAAGGTTATTACATGATTCAATAGTTTTGCTCGGAGGTGATGCTGGAAAACGGTTTACAAAGGAAATTGATGAATATTCAGATTTGTGTGAGTTTGAATTTTCCAAATACTTATGAGATTTTATAAAGAGACTGCAAATGGAAATGAGTTTAAATATTAATATACTATAGTTATACATTTTAATAGGCTGATATTTTATCCTTGATTAACTTTACTCATCTAATTTTGGAATATCATAATCAATAATACATTTAAAAAGTTAGTGTTCTTTGAAGAGAAAAATTTGGAAATTTTAAACACAAACAGTCAAATTTATAGAGTTACAAAATTCGTTTTTTAAACAATTGATGTAAGTTTTATCTTAAAGATACATGGGGAGAAAATCACTATTTTTGTAAAGGTTTCTAACGAGAAAGGTAAACTTTCAAAGAAATTGTCTTGGGCGTGTAGTACTGAATGATTCCAGTATCCCCATGGATTCTACAGAATGATTCAATAAGTATATCCTCGCTGCTGATAAGATACATACTTGAATGTTAATTTATTGTGAATTCTGATATAGTTTATGTCACCTATCAGTTTACTTTGGTAGGCCCTATACAAAGTACAGCATGTAAATGAACAAGTATTCGTTGGTTCATTTTATTCATATGTACTGTACAAAAATTAAACCATGTAAACTGGACGAGAATTTTCATAAAGTATACAATAATTTTCATTCCCGAGTTTACTCAAAGTAATGTCCAATAAGCTTAAAGAATTACTTGCAGCTAAATTGACTTTTCTGATTCTATAACATAATATTAGTCTTCTTGATATAAATAACTCATATTATTTTTCTATACCTCCCAAAAATCACCGGTTTTCGAGATATTCACCTTTGAAAATGCAAGAAAATAAGCTGTGAGGTAGCGGGGAAAACGTGTCCCCAAACAAGACAGCTGCTGATATAATTATGAATAAAATGATGAATTTACATTATTTTTAAGTCAGTTTTGCTAATACGTATTAAATATGTATTCTCGCTGATATGTGTTTTTCAACGATTAATTTGCATATTTTCGTAAGGCAGCGAAATTTAGCAGGTTCATTTGTGCTTACTTGTGGAAAATCTATCGACTATATAAACAGAAATGTCTCTTGATCCGTTGGGTCAAAAAATGTCAAACTTTTTACAAAAATTCTTTAATAATATAAGGTACACGAAAATCACAGAAAACCGGAAATTCATTATCTGCAGGTAACTCTTTAAAATCTACCTGTTCATTATCGATACGCTTATTTTTTTTACTCCACTAAACCCTATTATCATGTTAAAAATAATTGAAATATCACCGAATTAAAAAATGCACTTTTTTTAAAGATTGGTTTGGATAATATTATTTTACGTCAGCTTCACATCTGATCACCAGTGAGTCCTGAACTCCTGTTCATCCAACCCGTACTAATTTCCACTATACCTGTATAAACTAACATATACCACAATATACATATTCTGTGGGATTTGAATAGGCTTAAGACCTCTCCCTCCTTTAAATGTCCCGGATCCGTTCTTTCCACAGGATTGAACTGGGAACAAAGCCTTACGTTCACACGATACTAACCCACACAGTTAGAATATAGTAAACATATACTTACAGAAGGTACGGAATTGCCAAGGGGTAGGAAATAGGCGAAAGTTTACCTGGTTATGTGGGTGTGTAGATGGGATATTGGAAGTTTTATTAATTATTTTTCTGAGTTTTATCATTTAAAGCAAAGCATGTGTAAACAATTCTTTCTCAACAAAATATTATTAAAGAGTGCCATTTGGTTTCATTTAAAATAACGCACTTAATTATTTTAAATAATATTTTACTAGTGAACTTTAGCTTATGACGATTGTCATCAGTGAATCAACGGCAACAATTTGAATGCGTTCACAAATTTGTTTTTTTGTTAGTTAGCCAATTTTGTTGGTAGTGAAATCTGTTTTTGTGAAGTAAAGTTTTGCTTTCTTGTCATAGACATATATAAAACCTATAGTTTTGAAAAGATTTCTAAAGTACTTTGAAGGAAATGAATCGCATTTTTTTAGAGACATATCATTTACCGTATTTGCAGATTACCCCTGCTTCTACACTGACATTGTGTTAAATTATACTAACAGTAATTTCAACATTTAATGGAGACATTTACTCATCAATTACTATAGTATTAGGGTTCATGGGGTTCTAAATTTAGTGTTCTGCTCTTAGTTGCACATATTATTTCTTTTCTCTCAGTTCAGCATATTATTTTTTTCTTGCTGAAGAAAAGTTACTGGGTCTCATGTCTGTTTTTGATTAGCATAATTACATTTTCATCCAAAAATAGAAGCTCTTACAGAATGTATATTTGTAATAAAATCGTTATTCTGACATTGCATTTACCACAAATGCCAAGTGAAACTTCCTGTAACCCTTTGGTCACAAACGCAGCATTTCCCCTTCCCCTTGGCCTATATATCTCAGCATCGGCTTTACACCTGTGCTCCTCATAGTGAACCCTCGACACGATTATACCTTTGTTTATGACAACTCACTCGAAAATGAAAAGGATATTTTCTCTATAAAAATTCCTTTTTTATGTTTTTCTAATTTGATTAAGTAATATTTCTTTCTGGACTAAAATTCGTTGAGCTGGAAACGTTAATACTACTCGGAGAGAATATATATTTTGTGATGGTAGCAGCTTTTCAGTCTACTTAGTTATTAAAACGGAAAGTTTATGAATTGACGAGATTATTTTTTGAATATATGTTAGAGGTTGAAGGGTTTTTTCTCCAGGTGAATAGGAATAATAATATATTATCTTTTGGTTTTTGATGTTTGGGAATTGAAATAAAAGAGTTTTAGGTTTATTCATGTGTGGCAGAAATGATGTTTTGGTTTGAAATGTCGTGGAATCGTTTTATGATGATAGCCGCTCAGGTGGAATAGAAGTCATTGGTTAAAAGAGTATATATTAATGTTAAATACTCTTTTTCATCAATTCAATTATTTCACCAGTTTAGGGTTTTAATACCTCAGAAGAGGAGATTTGTTTGGAATTTTTTTCTAATTTTTTGCTTATGAGTAATTTACAGCTGTACTGGTGTACCTATAGCATGGAGAGCTTTTGAATAGTCCTTTAATAAGGATCAAATGTAATAATTATTATATTGACGATCACCACTAAAAAGTATTTATCTGTATTTGGAAGAAATATAAAATAATTTATTTGTAATGAAATAAAGTACTACAATGTGGTAGAAGATGCTAATTGGAAACAACATTGTATACAATAATAACTCATATTACAATAGAGAAGTAATTAGAAAATTCGATGAATCAATGTAAGCATAAGAGAATATTTTGTATATTTCAGTTTTTATTGAATACAGTCATTTTCTTTATAGTATAACAAGAAAATTTTACTCATATCCAGGATCGCAGTATTCGCAACATTTAATATTATTATTATTAATAATAATATAAAAAATAAATAACTTGATAACTAAGTTATATATTATTTTCTATTAATTTCCCCTCAGCTGACACTGACCCGTCTGTGTAAAGGCCAATCATCAACGAATGATGTAAGCGAAGAGGTAAAAGATAAATTCGATCAATGGTTCTCACTTCAACAACAACACATTCAACGTCATCAACAACATCAACAACAACATTTAACACCACATCAACCACCAACACATCATCATCCATTCACTAATGGTGATATGAGAATTATTACAAAGAATGAAGATGTATACGCTGAACATCCACATCCAGCAATTCAGGTAGGAGGATAAGCGAGTTTATAGTTTATGCTCATCATGCAGTTATGCAAAGTTTGCAGCTTCAGTTTTGATAGTGTACTTTTCAGATTTTTTCGTAGATTGAACTACTTTAAAAAGTGAATTCCTTTTGTATATACATCAGTAATTTCTGCAGCAAGTGTGAAGATAGATTTTATCACATAATCGTAACAGTTTTTTGTTTTCCCAAATCAAATACAGTATATACTTCTGTCAAAGTTAAAACCAGTAATTCATTTTGTAAATAAAGTTCTGTTCTATATTTTGATTCCAAATATGAATGGAGTTAGATGTCATATAAAACACATAATTTTGATTTCAATAAGTCGTATTTTAGTCTTGTTTTTACAAAGTTATTGAAGAATGTAGTGGTACAATCAGTCTACAAATCCAACATTGCACTTTAAAATATTATTAGAGTTTTTTGATCTAAAATTAGTTTCTTGCTATATAAAGAGGTCACTGCATGGCTACTAACTAAATAAAAAATTAGAATACGCTTGAGAAAATAACCACATTGGTGCAGAATACCCCAAAGTAATGAGAATACACAAAGATAGTTTACAAAATCACCTAACCTATGCAAAAAGAGTTATATTGAAAAATCCTTTACTCCTGTTTTCCTTCCAGAATGTTCAAAATCAGTATCCAACCCACAAAACCCGTATGAGAACAAGTTTCGACCCAGAACTAGAGTTACCCAGACTTCACAAGTGGTTTGCAGAGAATCAACATCCCAGTAGACATCAGGTGACGATCAAGTATTAAAACAATTTTTTTAAACGGGTTAAGATTTAAAATACGTGGATGATTCGAGCATTAAAGTCGCTAATCCACTAGATTTACAGGAAATAATTTGTCGGAAAAATTTAGTTATGTTAGTTAAAATTTTTTGCTGGATAATGTACATTAGTTGTAAAATCGAAGTGATACAGTTAGTCACAATGCATATTTACAAAATTTTGTGTTGATTAATTCATGAGGATAGTTTTCTTATAAGTCAAAAGTAAAAAGATAGTTATGATAAAATTAAATCTTATTTATATACTGAGGTTTGAATTTTTTTTAGTTTCGTAGCAATATGTGTTACAGTGTAGTTTATTACTCATGGATACGATAAACAGTGAACTAACTACCTCCGTAGTTCGTATATACTTAAATACATTTTAGTTATTTGTTAATGTAAATTAAAATAGGAGTATAAAGATGTTTCCATAAAAGTAGAATTAAATTTTCTTCCTAAAATAGCAAATTTTCATAAACTTTGAAATATTATTCTTTATTATTAATATCATATCTAAAGCAATAATTTTTATAACAATGATCTTTTCTTATTTTCAGATCCAACAATACGTCCGGGACTTAAACTCCTTGGATTCCCGCCGCGGTCGTAAACCTTTGGATGTTAACAATGTCGTTTATTGGTTTAAGAACGCTCGAGCCGCACAAAAACGTGCTGAACAACGCCACATGAACGGAATGGCCGGTCTCGTACACATTCCACGATCACCGATGGTACACGACGCCGAACATTATTTAGACGCCGACGGGGAAATTGATCAGACGGGACGAATGAGTAGCTCCGATATGTCATGCGTCTCAGAACAAGAAACAGTCGATTACTCTACAAATCATAAGATAGAATCGGACGAAAATCGATTGGAGTCTGGGAACGACACATCTAAAGAAGATCCACCATCATCGCCGATTCGAGAACCGGCAGACGAACCGAAAATCGATATCGAGCATGCCGATTCCGATGATAACGATGACGAACACGACGATCACGGTGACGATCATCAGAAACTCGATGAATCCGATACAGACGACGTAACCGATATTAAAAGCGAACCATGCGATATTATAACACGACCCGATTCGCCGATGCAACACTCGATGATGGAAAATCGGCTGATTCCTCGAGCACACACACCGCCACCTCCAGGTCATCTCGATCGACTGGGTTTCCCGCTCGTCTCTGCAAATTCTATGTTCAGTCACAGTATCATGTACATGACACATTATGTACCGGGTTTAGGTATGCGGGGACCCGGTAGCACCCAGTCATCACCTGGTTCCACCGGTCAGGGCCCGAGTTTGGCATTGTGCGAGGAACGAAGGAAACGTAACCGAACCTTCATCGATCCCGTAACCGAAGTACCGCGATTGGAACAGTGGTTCACTCTTAATACTCATCCGTCACATAACTTAATTATGAAATACACAGACGAACTTAATCGTATGCCATATCGGCAGAAGTTCCCGAGGCTCGAACCGAAAAATGTACAGTTTTGGTTTAAGAACCGTCGTGCCAAATGTAAAAGACTGAAAATGGCGCTGTAACTAAAGAGAATTAAAAGTGTGTTCGTTTCTTAATAGGAATCCTCATTCATAATTATATTACATTAATCAACATATGTAATTGAGAATGCAGAAATCACGAAACATTTAATTTAGAAAGTCACATCCTTTTTCTGGTAATTTTGAGCTATTTAATCTTATATATTTTTTACAATAATACCGAAAGATTTTTTTATATATAAAACTATTCATAATTATTTATTAAGTAATTGAAATAATGTGGATTGTACATACCCTCTCACAACAATTGGACCTATTTCAAAGAAATTCTAAATTTTTTGGAAAATAGTAATATTTGTAAAGTTTGTCAAAATGGTGTAATAAAGACCAATAAAAAACTATGTAACTGGTAATATTTCGATATTTATGTAACATCATTCTCAAACAAAGTGTGTACCTATGATATTAAATAAATGTAGAAATATTACCAGTTACATACAGTTTTTTATTGGTTTTTATTACTCCATTTTGACAAACTTTACAAATACGAATCAAAGACCTGTGAGCTTAAACTATCTAACAAAGTAATATTTCATTACAGTGTACACACAAATAATTATCAGAATATGAAAGAAAATGAAGATTCCTGTTACAGAAATTTTACCTCGATCTCATACCTCTCTATACCCTAGTCTGTAGTACTCATTACGAGATTATCAAAGTTAGATTATTTTATAAATACAAATTATTGTAAATAATTACCGGGGAAACAATGTTTAAAATTGTAAATACGCAGTATACATTATATAATTGTAATAAATAAATTGGAGAAGTATTATTAATTGTTGTTTTCTATGTTAGTAGATTAAATTGGAGAAATTTTAAAAACTGATGAAATTGTTAAGTGCAATACCTGTTGTATCAAAAATACAAATCATTTGATGTTGTTGAAGAAAAAAGACCACTATAAATAAAAATATGATGTTTTAAAATTGTGTTGTTATTACTATTCTGTACCTTGAACCTAACTGACATATCGTTTTTATGCTTTCTATGAGCACCGAGAAATTCGAGAGAGAGAGCATCATATTTCTCGTAAACCTAATTTATACATAACACCATTATTCAGACTATTAAGTTTGGCTACTCCTAATCAAATCTATAAAGCACACAATGCATTTACGAATCACTACTTTTAATTACCTTAACAGTAATATGAAAGGATTTAAAAAGAAGTTCTATTTGTGGATATATAAAAAATTTCATTGAATGTTACCTGATTTTATGTTACTCATTCTAAATTATGAGAGACGTCTATTAAAAAAAACATTTATATTTTGCTGTTTTTTTATTATTTTAACCTAACAAATAAATTACACCCGTGCAATCATCAAAGACTAAATTATTTTAATATTAATAAATTTACGATATTAGAAATACAACAATTTTATTGCAAATAATAATAACAAAAATAAATAATAAAATAATGCGAAAGTTTATTCCCAGTTACTTGAGTACCAGCAAATTATATACCCTACCCAACCCTTTCGGGGGTAACTTAATAATCTTTCTTCTAAAAACCCCTTCTTTTACACTTTCGCTCCCAAAAGCGATAAAACATTCCATTCAAGTAACTGTTTTATAAACTTTTTGTTACTCTTGTGTTTTGTGGCGATTTTCTCCCCCCTCAAGTGGTAAGAAGTGAACGGGATGGGGGAAGGGGGAGGTAAAGTTGCAGCTGAGGGAGTCAAAAAAAGTAAGAGAGCGAAAAGATAACTCGGCTGAAGCTCTGATATAGAAAGAATTATGTGTTTTTCTTACTTTTCAGTTTTTCATAAGGGTATATTTCTTTATACGGGTGTTTTGGTTTATTTCATCTACTATACGCTTTGGTAGAAGATGAACTGATGTCTTAGCTGGATGATTTGTTGTGGAATTTATAAAAGAAAAGTAAATTAAAGGTTTTTGTTCAAGGGTGTTAACCTACATTATTCGGGAATGTGGTGAGAAATATCCGTAGTCGTAGATTGCTATACAGAACAACCCTTCTTATTCTTTAAGAAAAGAAGATGCCCCTTTACACTTTCAAAATAAACTTGCTTACAGATTGTTTCCCCTATTCCAACTTTAAATATTCTTTTTTTAGAGAGAGAAGACAAAGTCATTTCTAACTTGGAAGCTCTGTAGACAGCTAGTCGTAATGTCATCAACGAATCGTTCGACAATTGTCACGTGATTTCTGTTACAATGGTACTAACAGTAGTGAATCTAGATACGAAGATATTTGAAACTGTGGAAGATTTCGCTGTACCAGTACTAACGTTAATAAATTTATCTCCATGAATATATTTGTATCGTTTTTTATTTATGTATTACAATTGATATTTATTTCTCCACGATATACCCGGCCACATTTGTTTTGAAGCCGCTAAGAGTAAAACAGATTTACATATAGTTGCGTTATTCGGTCGTCACTTGAAATCTTTAAAAATACTTTTCAGTCGTAGTGAAGACGAAAAGGATTACGAGGTTTGGATCACAGGTCTTCGGAGTTCTGTAAATCTAAAGCTAGTTGTTTTTGAAAACTATCGTCTGAATGGGCTAGCTATCGGAAAATTCTGTACTCACCTTCAAAATGAGTTCAATGTTGACCTGGAATATATCTCAATGACTGCTCTTCAGATGTTCGTGTTCAAGACTTATCCTAAAGAGAGAGAATATATGTTTATTTACATACTCTGAACTCTGTTTACATAATAGTAAATTGACAGATGCCACAGAATAACAATATCAAATTAATTTCAATAAAATATTTTCATATTTTTGTTTTGGAATATATATGGTT
>JAQIWE010002462.1:0-13194 GCA_034698565.1 Campodea plusiochaeta | reverse complement strand
AAGTCACATTATTTTGTTCTTCCGTGATTTAGCATCGGCAACGCTGTATTTGGGTCGAGTGAAGGTTGAGGGTTTTGACACCCTGGGGTGCGCTTGACAGTGATTTTTTTAACTAGACCCATTGTCGAACAGGTACCATCACAACGAGAGGACTTTAAGCATTGTTGGATTTCTTAGGTTCATCTACTTTGATATTGGAGTGTAACATCAAAAGGTAACAAATTTTTAAATATTGGGATTTCAGCTTCGTTTGAGATTGTCTGTGTTTGAATTCTTCTTGATGTTTTCGTAGTTATATTTTATGCAATGTGATGGTTATTAACATGCTTTTTGTGATCATTCTCTGGTGCTTCTATTTTCTTCATCATAATGTAAACGTATCATAAAATAACAAATATTTCAAAGAACAAATTAACATGGATACATTTATTTCACTCACCTATTTTTCATAAGAAGTTACATTATTATCTGATAGTCAAACTGAATGCTTGAGAGGTTCTTTTTGTAAAGTGTTTGAAAACCACCTAACTTTCCAGGTCACCCAGGTACATTGTTTACTAACTTTCTTTGTCAGTATTTTAATATACATCTTTTGGCTTTTGATGGTTACTTAAGATTTGTTTTGTTATTTTTCCTCTTTTCATATTGACATTTTCCTCTTACTTCGGTTCTTCTATTCTTTGTTGGTAAGTATTGTCATTTGCCTCGGTTGAGATGAAGCATGTTACTTGGCACCTTCGCACCGTATATAATCATGACGCACCAGTTTTGTTTTTGTCAGAGCACATAGGTTTACTTTGGTTTCAAGTCTTTTTTAGCAGTTTAGTGTCCTTATTTTCTTCCATCTCTTTTCAACTTTGTATAACTATTATGTTCGATTTTTAGGTGTGGTGAATAACAAGTATTATAGTTATACCTTAGTTTTATTTGCACCTAATAGCACGTTTTTTTTTTTCAATTTCCACTACAGTAGGCTATGATTTGTAAAGAGAAAGTGCAGAAATATTTCTTACAATGGATAAGTTTGTTTATATGCTGTTTTATTGTATAAATTTGTATAATATTATAAATGATTCGATTAACAAAATCTTGTTTTTCGATTTAGATTTGCTTTTTTTTGCACCTACCACTACTATATAGCATGGTATTCATTAACTATTTAAGGTTTATATAAAGAAACAATTACAAATATTTCAAGAGCACTCCGTTCCAAAAAAATTAAACTAGTTACAAGTGTTATTACATTCAAATTACTGTCTCATTTAAGACATGAAATATTGTGATATTATTCAATTCCGAAGATAAAATTTACAGAGACTCCTGACAATATCAAGATGACGTTTCAAGCAATGTTTATCAAATGATTACTGTTTTTGAAATTGAATGAGTTGCTTGAAAGCTATTATTCACATTGTAAACCACTTTATATAAACCTTAAGTAGAAATGGGACATTTTTTAATGCAATGCTTTCTAATATTGCTTGTAAGTAAATGTTTCCATACTATTATTTTAGAGAATCTTGTTTGTTATTTCAGGTACCTGATCGTGGTGGTAGACGATGGGGTCCTATGCCTGAAATGCCTGGTTGGGAAGTTAGGAAACCAATTTTGTACAGTAAGGAAGATAACATTATTCTTTTTAAACCAGTATAACAGATTTATGTGTTTCGTTCATTTTGCTATATTGGTACAAACATAAACTTACATCACAGAATTGATTTTGAGGATTAATTTTATTTGCATATTTTTTTATATTGCCAGTCAGTTTGTTCTTTCTTTTTGGATACTACGAAAAAATATAATTATGTACGAAAATTAATAAATTTCAAAATTTGAAGTTTTCAAGAGATTCTAAAAAAAAAAAAAAATTGGAGGTTACAATTAGCGTGCAAAGTATGAAATTAATTAAATATAATACTCTATTCGAATTGACTATTTAGTAGAAACTTACCATTCTGCTGAGTGGGCAAAAATATATTTGAATAGTAAACAGTTGTTATGCCTAGCTAATATAGATTATTGCACTTTATATTCAGTTTTTTTCATGTTTCTCTTATTTTGTAGACCTTCTGTAGTTATTTTGTCATAAAATCATTAAAGATATAAATATTCATAAATAATCATATATTTTGTATGATTACATCTGTTCTTTTCTAAAATAATCTTCTATCATAGGCTACTGTTTCAAGAAATGCAGAATAATTTTAAAATTCAAATGTTAGTAAAAAATTAAATAAATGTTGTATCTAATTTAATTTACATTAATAGTAGTGTGAAACAAGTAGACCGGGGTTGCAGTCTTGCGTGTCCAACAACAACAACAACAAATGTTAGTAAAAAATGAAATAAATGTTGTATCTAATTTAATTTAGGCCTACATTAATAGTAGTGTGAAATTTATTAGTTGTTGTGTTGATATTCTTACCAATTTAAAGAAAGTAGGTGGTCTTTACTAACAAAAGAAATACCATTGGAATTTTGCCTTTCCAAATTAAATTTGATTAAATGACATTGTTGTAATTTACCCATTTTACTCTTATTTGTTCCAGATAGTGCAGAGGAAATTCTCCATCCTGAAGAGAGCAAGAATAAGCTCCCTCCTCTTATGGGTTTGGTATATAACAAACAAGGCAAGTTAACAAGTATCCCACGATTCAATCAATATCCACCACCATTACGTAGAGATCTATCAGAGTGGAGAGGAATCGGAAAGAGAGATAGACCACGTATTATTGATACTCCCAAAGCAGATGATGAGGCTAGTAATAATGTACTAGATAGGAATGTTACACATGCCACTTACAGTTCAGTTGTTCGTGGAGCACATGGTATTACGGATCATGATATTTACAGCTCCAATGCTAGTGGAGTTGGTAGATCAAATGCTTCTGAAATTGGTAGCTCAAATGATCGTAGAGGAAAGAGTTCAAATGCTCGTGGAGGGTCAGGTGTAGTTGGTAGAGGTTCGTATGATTCAGGTAGCCCTCCACTAGTGAGAGATAGTCGTACCAACAACAGTCGTGGGAATTATCGTGGTGATCATAGAGATTATGCGACTGGATATACCACTGGAGCTTATGAAGAGTTTCTGAGACGTCGTTATGGCTATGATGAAGCTAGAGGTGGTTATTATGCACTTGAACAGCGTAGATATGAGAGAGGTGGTCATACAGATAACCTTAGACATGATCGTAATGACTATACCACTGCTGAACGAGGAGGTGGGTATAATCCAGCTAGTCGTGAAAGTAGTGATTATGGTGGGTATGAGAGAGAAGGTTACACTCGACATGAACCTGCAGAGATAATCATTGGTCAAAGAGGTTTGTACGACGCAGCTACTTGCCGCCGTCATGAAAGAGCTTGTGAAGGTTCTAACGTTGATTATTATAAAGGTCATGAATATCAGAGAGGTGATTATGGAGGTCATGGATATCAGAGAGGTGAGTACGGAGGTCGTGGATATCAGAGAGGTGATTATGGAGGTCGTGGATATCAGAGAGCTGATTACGGAGGTCGTGGATATCAGAGAGCTGATTATGGAGGTCGTGGACATCAGAGAGCTAATTACCGAGGTCGTGGAAATCAGAGAGGTGATCACGCAGGTTACGTTAGACATGATCGTACAGGAGTAATTAGTGGTCAACGGAATGATAAAGCTGCTGCTAAAGTTTCTGATGGTGGTGATCGTCATGGATTTAATAGAGGAGATTCTGAAAGTCATGATCGTAAAGTATACAAGAAGGATGAGAGTGTTGTACCTAAGAGAGGTGGTGGGAAGGGAGGTTATATAAAACGTGATCTACCAGGTTATAATACAGGTGGAGGGTGGCATGCTGCTGGAGAGTATGCTCGTAGTGTTGCACAGGATGTCATAGATGAACGTGAGAACATAGGTGCTTATGGTGAAACTATCACTGATGATCCTGAGAATGCAAGTGGTAATGATGTTGAGAATACAGGTACTCATGATAAGTCTGTCGCTTGTGATGATGGGGATGAAAATGAAGCAACTGGTTATAGTCGAGGTGTAGTAATCAATGAGAATCGTGGTCCAGGTATTTCTTACAGTGGAAGTCGTGTATACCAAAGTGGTCATGCTACTGGCGTCAATTACATCACTATGCCAGGTAGTATTTATCATTCTCCTTCAAAGCAAACAAGAGGAAATGCATCTCGTCGTAATACACAGCAGTAGTATTCTCAGTGGATTACACAAGACTTAGAAAAGCATGGAAATAATTAAGAGACTGTTTTCTCAAGATATTTGTATGAAATTAGTTAGATAATTTTCAGTAAAGTTCATGCAGTTTAATACTTGTTTCATTTTTACATCCTGCTGGTTTTGTTAATTGATGATTTCAATGCAAAATATTGAATTTTAAGAACTTCCTAAGTGTCAGTATTAAAATTAATTTGTTACTTAATTGAATTTATAAATGTGGATGAACCAGAAATACTCTTTTGTAAAAGTACATTTGAACATATTACAGAATTAAGTTATTACAACTTTTGAAATTGCTTTCTTTACTGACTTCCAATATTTTGTGGATAAGAAAATTACACTGTATATTGAAAAGTTCTTCATTTAAGAGTTCCTAACACTAAATAGCAATGATATTGTTAAGGTTAATTTACAGTGAACTGATTCTACAATTGGAAAAGTTAATTAAAAAAATATGAAACATGAACCCAGAAATATAATTTATTTTGATATAATTGTTGTTTAAAGCTTGAGTATTTTTATAGGAAAAAAATGCTTCATAATGTGATGCAGAGTTTAAAATACTACATGAATTTTGAAGTTTCCATAGTTATTATTTAAACAAGAATAACTTAAAATAAAGAAAATTATATCAGAATTATTTTATATCTTTCAGCTTAGTAATGAAGTTCATTGTTTTAATGAACAAGCAGAAATATTCCAAATAGGGGAACTAATTAAAAATTAACACTGGGTTTGCAGGAATAGTCTATTTTCATATGAGAATAAAGAAAAACAATGTTTTTCCAATCTTGAATTTACTACAGTAAAACAAAATTGTAGAATTAAAATCTTTATTCCAAATCTGATGAGAATTCCTATAATGCTGCAAGTCCATCCAACTTATGAGTTACTTGATTCAGTTTAACAAACTGAACAGAATAAATTTATAAAAGAATTTTACTGATGTACTTTGAATAATATAGAGATAGCAACAAAGCAGTTATATTTACAAGTTTTAAGTTACTGTGTCCCATGATGTTTTGTGAGAAAAAGACTTTAAATATAATATATTTAATTTTTTATTATTGAGGTTTCATAGAAACCATAAGTAACAATGATTGATCTTTTCTTGAACTTTCCACTGATGATCCTTTTGTTAGAAGTACACTCTGGTTCTCTTTTAATAGAATTTCATTTCCATTGTGAAGTACATTACTTGAACCACTCTGAAATGATAGAAATATTTATTATCTTCTCTATATAGTAAAGACCATAATACAGTAGTTATATTGTAAAAGGATTTATGGGCACATTTTAAAATTTTCGTAGGGAATTTTATAAAGGGCATTTTCTAAGAGAACCATATATGGTTGTACCGTACCAATCTTTAATACCCATAAATAATATATGTTTCTTTATATTTTGCAAAAATACTGTAAAACTTAAAACAAAGTATTTAATTTGAAATTAAAATACTGCAATATAAAAAAAATTGATTTTGGCAAAATTTTCATCATCCCAAGAATAATGTTATACCCGTAAATAATTAATATGATATTTTACTTTATTATTTTCCAGGAAAAGTCCATTTTATTTTCACTGTAATTTCATTATCAAATTCTGTTTCAATTTCGCCAATCTTATAAAGTTGGAATCTCTGTATTTATTGATGAGTCAGGGTATCAACTTATTAATCCCGGAAGTAAGATCTAGACTTCTTATTCTTCAAAAAAAATTTTTGTAGCTAAAAATAAACCATTAATATAAATAATTCATACCAACTGCCACAGCCAAGTATCAGCATTTTGATAAAGTGAAGAATATGTTCCGTTTCCCAAGACTAAAATATCGCTGTTGCATTTGGTAGAAAATAATCTTTTAAAACCATACGCATGAATTTGTATTTTATTTTCTTGTATCCATTGATTGAGTGAGAATGGTTCATCCACTTTTATCTCAGAATTGGCCAAGTAAGGTGGAGATTGAGTTATATCTTCTGGTTTAGGTTTGCCAGTTTTATGTTCTTCAGAAGCAAAATATTCTTTGATAAGTGGACCTAACTGCGAACCCAAATCGTAGCAGTAGAACCATCTTTCAAATAAAGTTTCAGTTGAATCACCGACGAAGTATCTAAGGAAAAAAAAGAGTTAATATTTCTAAGTTTCTTGTTCAGCAGTTATTTGTGTTCCACTTCATTATTGATTGACAAATCAAAAAGTTTGCTTTTGTGACAAATCGTAGACACTGGCAAACACATTTGACAAAACTGTTTTTTATTTTCACAAATATATGATTAATTGCAATTAACAGATAACAATAGTACAATACCGTTTGTCTACCGTATCCTATTTCTTAAAATGACTATGCTTTGCCTGAGTTAATGAACTGTAACGTATTAAATATTGAAAGTTTGAAATAAAAATATTTTACTTTCTAATATTGGATTAGATAACGTTAATAATAAAAAAACTTACATTTTATTATATAGATACAGTTTTGCAAGATGAAAGAAAAAAATTCTGAATGAAAAGGCTGTTAAATACTACTTTTACAGTTTTATACGCGTAGTTTTACTAAAATATGTTTAGTATAGCGGATATAATTTTTATGATATCTTACGTACTATTACTCCCTTTCTCGTCTAACCATAATTATATTAATTTTTATTGCATTTTTACATAGCATTATTATGAAAATAATTTTTATTTCAAGAATTTGTACAACTGAGTATATAGGTATCGCAGTCTTTTTGACAATAAACACTATAGTGTCTTGTACATCTTATTACTAATGGGCAGCAGTACTCGGTTTTTACTATTCCCTATTCATTTGTAATCCCCTACAGCATATACTTTCTGCAAACATATTGAAGCGTATAGGTTTCCTGGATAGAAGGATGACGCATTTTTTTCTTTTTAGATGCGACCTGCAGCGAAGCTCAGAAAGCATCTATTGTCCCTGGTATATATATGTCCGTCCGTCTGTCGCGAGAAATAACTCCTAAACGGCTAGAGATAGGTATAGGGAAGTATATACTTATTAGAAGCGCGATTTTACCCCGATATCAAAAACGATTCAATTTATAAAATTCGTCCGAAATTCGACGGATATAGGATCGATCGAAATTTTAGGAAAATCGAGTTGGTAATCCAATAATGGCTACAGATAGGTATAGGAAAGTGTATGAAAAAAATTCATAGAAAAATAATTCAAGCTCACCCGTCTTTTTATTTTCAAGTCGATCGATCGGACTTTGACGAATATTGAGTCGATAAATCTGATAACGACAAGAGATAGGTATATGAAATCATATATTTATTCGAAGGGCGATTTTATCCTGATTCTAAACATTTTTCGATTTTCTAAATTCGTGCGAAATTCGACGAATATTGAATCGATCAATATTTCAGGAATGTCGAGCTGATATATACAATAACGGCCATAACTAAGTATAGGAAAGTATGTGGAAAAAAAGTTCTAAAATATACCATCATGCCACATTTTAATTTTCAAGTTTAACGAATGTCGAGTCGATAAATCCGATAAAGACAAGAGATAGGTATCAGGAACTACATATTCTTTCTAATTATAATTTTACTGTATCTTGATGTCAAAAATGACTCACTTTCTTAAATTAGACCGCCATTCAACGGATATCGAATATATCAATCCGATAATGGTTAAAAACAGATTTAAGAAACTATGAAACACTACTCCGAAATACAATTTATTCTAATTGTAAATAAGTGTCAATTTTATGTTTCATATTTTTTTAAATATTTTCATAAAAGCGCTGGTCTATATGGTCGCATCTTTATTAACGCTACAGTGTTTAATTCTATTTGTTTCATATTTTATTCCGGGCAGTAAAGATAGTACCGGTAGTCAGCCTACATGTTTTTCCAGTCATGTTTAAAAAAATTAAAATACCGAATTTATATAGGTTTCAAATTGAAAATCCGACATAATTTTGTAATCAAGATCGGTATCCATGATTTCTCCTAAGAGATGAGGAGTCAATACACGATTAAAAACAAAACTTAGTATATCAAGGATGCTGGTTTTAGGGAACCTCTATGACTTAAAAATTACCACTGAGTAAAAAAATGTTAAATAACTAATAATGTTGGAAATCATCCAAAATATATTTCTATAAAATTTTGTCATTTTTCATTAAAATTTCCTCATGTTCTTAAAGATATTGCAGTTATATAGAAAGGAGTTTGAAAGTATATATTGGTAACCTTCCATAACTTTCAACTGAAATCTTACCTAACACAGTCTTTCTCCTCCTGAAGACGTTCTCTTTCTGTAACAAGTCCTATAGTATTAGCATTTCGTTGAGGAGAATGAAGCATCTTTCCTGGCAGTAGAAATACCTAAAACAACAGCGAAAAATAAATTGTCACCAAAAGGAAATTTCTAAATTATATTTCCATTTGAGGAGGCGTCTTAAAAAATTTAAGGCCTTGGACGAGCACACGAAGAAATATTACAGCCTTACAGGTGTCACATTTTATAATAAATTTATTTTGAAAGGACTATCACTTTATGGTGCGTGAATATTTTACAAAAAAAGAAAAAAATGCATATATCTTCAAATAATTTGCTATTGTTGAATTATTATTTTCTTTTAATAAAAAATATACCAAAATTCGGGATGCGCTATGTACTGCCTCCTGTTCTATAAGATTTCTCAACTTTGCTGCGTTAGTGCGCTACGTTGAAAATTAAGCTTGTAGATCAATATATTAATTTGCATTAAGTATTCATTTCAATAAGGTGTTCCGTGATGTCATGTATGGATTGTTATTTTCAAGTTATATCAGAAAGTTTGTAATTTTGTACTTTAAAATCCTTGTAACAATATTTACCTCTCCTTCTTTTATGATGACATCTTTAAATTTCCCATTCTCTAGTACTATAAGATTCATATCACCTTTTAACTGATAAAAGAATTCTTCTCCACATTCTAAATGAAAATCCTTACGTTGATTAGGACCTCCAACATAAAATACCTTTAGTTGTTCATTATGCCTGAAGTAAAGAGTAAAAATTTAGTACGGTTCCAGAAATATATTATGTCATAAAAATAATGATTTTATAATAAATAAACATCCGTGTCTGCATGTATTTATTGAAATTACCATTCTAACTCAGCCCATCTTCAGATACTCTACATACATCTAAGGAGATACAGAATAAGTAAAGGGATAATATTAAATAAATAAGCAATATAAAATTTTTCGTTGATTTTATCAGATAGTTATAAATTTATTTCCAGAAAATTATATTACAGAAGTAATTTTTATATATATATAAAGATTTGACTTGATTGTATAAGTTCTTTCATGATGAATATTTCGAAAATACCACCCAAAATTCACATCATATATCTCCTATTTGAACATTGTGACTGTATTATATAAAAATTGAGTCGTTTATAAGGTTGCATATCTTAAAGATGTCTTTGCGGTTTCCTATCAATATTCTTTCTTCGGACTTCCGAATTGTATAATAAACAAAGCAAGTAAAAGAGTGGAGATGTCGCATAAAACTTGTATACAAGGGTGGGCCAAAAATTTCACTCCACTTTACAAATCATAATTTCTCGTGATATAGAAAAGGCAGAGTTTTGAAATAAAAGCTATGTTAAAATTCATTCAATTTGCCAGTGACTCGTATGTAATATTTTAATATAACTTCAAAAGTAATGACGCTACATCATTTTTACCAAAAGCTTATGCAAGAAAAGTTGTGTAGATCAGTGTATTTTTTTTATTCATTTTATTACTTTCTTTATAAATATGCTAATAATGATAATAATTAAGATGTTGAAAGTATTTCGTCCTACACTGTTTTTAAGTCCTGTCAGGTACCTTATTATTGGAAGATTAATGATTTATGCTGTGCAAAGTACTGCAGTAATGTATCATGTATATGTATTATACTCATTGAAGTTAAAATTTTATTTTAGGACAAATTGTGAAATGTGATGACTTAATTTTTTTTTTTCGCAATTTTGAAATATATTATGATGTTTCATACACTTTTGTGATTAATTTTATCTAATTCAAGAAAATTATATTTAAAAATCTGTTGTTTTTCCGATTCGGGCAACTTATTTTTGCATAAGCTTTTCGTAAAAATGCCGTACCACAACTAACTACTAAAGTTATATTAATATATTATACACGACTCGATGGGAAATTGGATGATAGTTTTTATTTCAAGTCTGTACCTTCTATATGCCAAGAAAAATTACGATTTGTATAGTGGGGTGAAATATTTTTGGGCCACCAGAAACAGAGCCGGGTGGCACGTCTAGGGACCACCCTGATAGGAACCTGAGGCACTGATAACTGACTCTGCAGATAGAATATATAGATAGACAAAATATATTGCACTATCAATAGAAATAAAGGTGATACCGATTCATTCATATTTTATCATTAAATGGTGCTACACGATACTTATTTTAAAGCATAAAATAATTTTATTTGTAGCCATAATCTATTATTGGATTTATTATATAAAATTGGAAATATAGTGATAATAAAAAGCTACTTACATAAGTTTGTTGCATACTGGAGGCAGAAAAAACTTTTCATTTTCCTTCAACCATAAAGTTAAGTCAGTAACTACATTTGCCATAATGGAAACAACAAGTTTTACAAGTTCTTAGATTCAACTGAATTGTTTTATTAAGTTTGACATTTGTGTTATTGCTGTATGAGTTCATTGTGTCAATTAAAACCTTATGTAAGATTAGATACAACAGTTGAGCAAAGAGGAAAGGTCATATTTTCAAGAGCAGATAAAGAACACCAAGTATTTATATAAAACTTAAATAAATTATAAAAAAAGTTTTTTTTTTTACTTTTCAATTTTATAGCTGCAAACTTTCAATAAAATTAATATAACTAAGAACTTTCTGTGTATCAACAGTACATAATTATCATGCTGGTTACGCCTAAAAAATGTATTTATTTTCTGTATCGTGAATTTATTTGTGAAATTCAAAGTACAAAATAAATAAAGCCTCCTTGGTAACTAAATATTGGGAGAAATATAATGATCATTGGCTACTATATGATGGCAGATGTGTGCCAAAATTATTAAAAGAAAACTGCTTTTTCGAGAGAATCTCTGGTTATCTGAAGAAAACTCTAGTTAACTGAAGAAAACTCTACCTTAGTGAGGTAAACGTTGATTTTATACAGAGGAAAACTTAAATTTTTTTTGAAGAAAAATCTACTTTATTGAGAGAAACTATCCAGTAAAAAGATTTTTCCTGAGGAAAACTAACGATTCCGGCGAAAACTTAAAGAGACTAGACAGCTAATTTCCTACTTTTTGAGTACTGCTAACAGTATTTGCAATTGAATTTTTTTGATGATTTTTGAAAAATGAATGAACAAAATCGGTAGAGCCATTTTGCAGATATGCTCACTTGAAGTTCACAGATAAATCACTGAGTTACCTGCTCGGTTACCTGTGAACCTTTCTCCCAAAATCTTTCGAAGCTTATAACTTGTGAACCGTAAGTCAGAATTTGATCACTCTTTTTTTAAAAGTCTTAAAATAAATGGCTTTAGTTAATAAAAACTACTTGGTTGTTGTAAAGGTATTAGATGCTGAGATCCAAAAGTTCACTTCACAGGTAACTCCTCTCATTCTGGTTTTACAAATCGCCATATCTCATGAACAGAAAGTAGTGAGATGATAATTTTAATACCAAAAGTTACAGAAAAATTAGTATTATCAGTACAATAAAACTAAAGAAAATCTATTTCGCTGTCGAGTCCCTTTAACTCTTTAAACAATTAAACTAGTCCTATTACTTTCATATCAGATATCATGCTTTGAAACCTTTTATTAAAAAATAATCAGAATATATCATGATCACAGTAGGCCTGTAGAGAAATAAGCAATATTCCAATAAATACAGTTCAGCAGCTGATTTTCAGATCTACAACTTTGTTTTCCTTCTCCATTTATTTCATTACTGCAATAAATATATTGACCTGAGAGTAGAGTTTATTTCTTCTTATGGATTTTATTTTAAAGTAAACATGTGCAGCCTTCTTCCTTTTCAATACAAATTTATCTTACTTCTCAATAGATAGTTTAAGCTCACAGATCTTTGATTCATATTTGTTAAGTTTGTCAAAATGGAGTAATAAGATCAAACGAAGTTTGTTTGATAATGATATTACATAAATGTTAAAATATTACCAGTTATATAGGCCTACCGTTTTTTATTGGTCTTTATTACTCCATTTTGACAAACTTACTTTTCAAATATTTACAGGCAGTCTTATACATGTTAGAGCCAGTAAGTTAAAATTCTAACAAAAGTAATGAACTCGTGTTAGTGTAACAAATATTTATTAATTTTTTGATTTATTAAAGCAATTTAATAGACTAAAATAACATCAAAGCATGATAATTTAATTCCGCGAATTTCCCTACTAGCTAATTACCTCTTTGAGATGTATTTCCCTGTTTTCTCCCTGATGAAAATTTGGTCTTACAACATGTATAGGTGAAAGCATAGCTGAATATGCAAAACTAATAATAACATCTAAATGTGATAGGATTTCACTCACTGCTGATGTTGGTAAGTAATAACTACCTAGTAACAAAAAAAAAACAGTTCAGTTGCGAGTAATTATACATGTGAGATTTCAATATGTTGGAAGTAAAACACATATGATAGATACCAATAAAATATCAGAAACATGTTATTTTTTTCTTATTCTCCATGTGACCACATTTTGAATTTTACGTATTAGTTTTGTTTACTTTAAAAGTCATTTATATATATAATACATATATTGTTCGGTGGAAGCTGCTATCTTCTTCAATGTAATCCATGTTCTTTTATAGTTCTTACGATAGCAAAGAAACTTTTAGGTTCACAATATTTCGAAAGATATATGAACTGATGAAAATTTATAACAGCTCAAATTTTTGCACATTTT
>JAQIWE010002461.1:0-13196 GCA_034698565.1 Campodea plusiochaeta | reverse complement strand
CACTTTTTATTGTAAATATTTTTTATACTAATTAAGTGCCAGCCATTTGAGACTAAATTTTCCGGAGAGTAATTAATATTTCACCATCACTAAATCCACTGCCAACTTCCCTCCTTCATTGACCATGAGTTTAACCACTGTACCCACTACTTTGCAAACCAAAGTGTTGTCTGTTATTCACCACAACATCGCCATCGTATATTAGATCAGCCAATATAGAAGCATCAGAAAGTATAGCTGTTGTTTATTCATGTTGCTGTCATGGTAATATGACGTTAGTTATGCTACACAACATGAATTATGACACTAGAGAGGGAGAGTTAGAGGTTGAAGAGTTTCCGGATATGGAGTCAGCTGGTTACGTGAATTTTATGAAATTTTTGGTTTATGTTGTTGAAATATTCTCATTTAAAGGGGTACCTGCAGATAATGAATTTCTGGTTTTCTGTGATTTTTGTGTATACCTTATATTATTAAAGAATTTTTGGCAATAGTTTGGCATTTTTTGACCCAATGGATCAAGAGATATTTCTGTTTATATAGTCGATAGATTTTCCACAAGGTAGCACAAATCGACCTGCTAAATTTCGTTGCCTTGCGAAAAAAAAAAAAAAAAATCGCTGATAAACACATATCAAAACACATAGTAGCAAAACCGACTTAAAAATAATGGAAATTAACCATTTTATTCATATATCAGCAGTTGTCTTGTTTTGGGTAACGTTTGCTCCGCTACCTTACAGCTTATTTCCTTGCATTTTCTAAGGTGAATATCTCCACAATCGATGATTTTTGGGAAGTAAGAACAATAATGACTTATTTATATCAAGAAGACTAATATTATGTTGTAATATCAGAAGAGTCAATTTAGCTGCACTAAATTTGAAATTAACGTATTTTAAATTAGATGCACCTAACGTCAGATGTAGTTCTGTTAAAAAAATCAGCTCTGTGAACTATTCAGACTTAAAATATTGTTATTTAATGTTGTAATAATTGTAATTTTCTGATGCCGTGATTTAACTGTTGTGGCAGATGAAAGTAAACAATAGTTAGTACATCGCATTACAATGCACCACATAATAATGTTATGCATCAGTGTTTTATCATTGAAAAATATGTTGTCTCCAGTGAAAACAAATTCACAGATATAGAAAGGGGAAAACTACTGTAAGATATCATTTGAATTTATTATGTCCATGTTTTTGAAGACAGTGTTATTCTATCGTAATTATTATTCTATCGTAATTATTATTCTATCGTAATTTCTTCATTCTCTAAAACTGTATAATACTTAAGGCTCCCTCTTCCAGAATGAAAATTGAATTTCAGCATAGGGAGCCCCATGTTAAATCCAATACTCTTTTAATGCTACTTTTTTAAGCAATTATGCATTGTTTGGTTTCATTGGATTCAGGATGAAGTTTTTTATTCTTATATCTTTCCAAGTTTTTAATTAGTATTTAAATAAAATATTTATTAACTGGTTTACGGCAAAAAATATGATGACGATTTTAATAATTTTCTAATCATTGGCATGATACATTAATGACATAATGAAAAGATATAAGAATGTTGTTTTACATACATAATCTAAAATGATATTTGATTTTAAGCTCCTGTCAATTGTTAAATTATAATTGGAATTAAACAAACTGAAGTTTTTGTCTCTACAGGCGGCCATATTGTTTATTAAACTCGGGATTTTTCAAAAAATATATTTGAATACTATCATAGCGAATGCAATCCAAAATAAAATAATGATTTACCACCTTACCTGGTGAGTAATACAAATTTCAAATTTCGGCCTCTATGAATTTTAATTTTAGGTGGAGTTAATAGATTACCGAAAGTACTAATTAATACCTCTAATCAGCAATCATCCATTATTGTATAATACCACTAAAATGCTAAGGCGGTCACTCACTCGTCCCGATTCCACTTTCGCGATCGTTTGCCCACTCTTCCTCCACCCCTGCGGCGCCCATCTGGTTTTTCGCCCAAGAGGCGAAAGCATTAGCACTGGGCACCCTGCCGTTCCAAGAGATACTATTTGGTTTTCGCGCTCATAGAAATATCAGTGATTATTTTATTTATAGCACTCACAAAATCGGTACGGGGTCGAGAAGAATGCGACTCGCCCCTCGGTCGGTCACGAATGTTCGGAGCAGAGGTCACTCTTCGAAATAATTTGATTATCTGGAGATGAACAGTTATGTTAGATTGAGGGTAGAGTGGTTCGCGATAAAGTTAACATGTTGATAAGTTACAGGAAAATGTTTTTAGTTAGAGATTAAAAGAGCTTATCGAAAAAGATTTGCATTTTTCTGAGGAGTTGAATTTCATTAAGGAGGTTGATGCGCTAAATAATTTAATTTGACTTCATACATCATTCAAGATAGATGATACCAGCTTAAATGGAAATAAGAACTAACCTTGTTATAACTATGTACTCGTATATGATGAATTAATTACTCAAGACCATATTACTGTATAAAAATAAATCAGATATCATATATTAATATTGAATCGAAATAAATATTAGAGTATGGAATTTATCATTCAAACGAAACGGAAGTCATTTTTCTAATACAGCATGATAATACAGACATAAAGTATAACAGCACCAAGCGAAATTAGTTGCAATAGTAAAATAAACTTTTATACAGAGAAGACGAAAGCGTTGTTTTTATTTGAACAATAGCACCAATCTATATTATCTTTTAAAATCAATATTAATAAGACCCAGATTTCTCTAATGAAAAATCCTTTTTAAGGGCAAAATGAGAAGACTTATAGTAGAACAATAGGTCTAAAGAAATAACTCAGAGTCTAAGATTAGGTCTTTTTGATCATTACCTCACAATATAAACAAAAAGGTAAGAATGAAACGATTGAAGGTTGGGTGTGACCTTTGATCTTTTATTCATGACAACAAACATGAATGTAGAGCAGACAGAAACATGAGAAAATTTAGGAGGAAAAATTTAAACTATCATCGTGTACTGTTTTGTGGAAATAATTGCAAGTTTTTTTTTTTATTTTCCTATTTCATTCAATAGTCACTGTCATTATAAACTATATTGTTGACAAGCATCCATATTGTACTTTGGAAAATAATGAATTAGTTTCCTATTCTCAGCAAATAATTTATACTTTCTGGTGGTATATTATTCAATTAGTCAACATACGAGTAATATAGATTTTTTTTTATATTGCACTGAAGAATGATCGATGGTAATAATTATAATGATAACGTATTGTGAGCCTATAACCATTTTTAAAATAATGAAATTGAGTATTGAATTAAAAAATTAATCTTTTGAAGTTGTTACTTTTTTTATAGAGATCCGATGTCCAGAGGAAACCTGTTACAGACGCAGAACTAACATACGCGCTGTGCACTATTGTTATATAATGATACAGAAAAATATAGTGTGATATTCTTCTTATACTGAAATAAATTTTCTTAAACCTCAAAGTAATCCACATCACTACGAAATTCCTTTATTGTATAAACAAAAGAAAACAATTTAAAGAAAACGCGAAACAAAATCGGGACAAATCGTGCTCCTTGCAAAACACCTTTCTTATATGAATAATAATACCACACTGAGTCAAGTAATATGAATGAATGTATAGAACATTACCATCTAATAAGGAAACATTCTTGAAGCTTCTGAATTTTTATTATTCAGCAGTCACACTCGGAACTCCCTGTATTACAGAGGCCATTGTGCTTCTATTTACTTAACATTCTTCAATTAGTTTCTTGCTGTAATTAATAATACTTGTAAATCTTTCTAAAATGCTGGGCTACACTGTAATTAGAATCGCTAATAAGCATAATTCTTTTTCTATATGAAACGTATATATATGAAGTCGCTAAAGAAAATTATGTGTTAGTTTATGACGGTAATTACCGGTAGCATGAAAAGAGAAAATAAATTGTCCAGGGAGGCTTCTGTGATGCGAAAGAATTACGTGTTTGGATTTTTTTTTTTTTTTTTCGTTTGATATAATAGGTTTATTTTGCTACCAAGAAGAACAATTTGAATAGATTATTCTTAATATCAAAATCAAAGTAATACTTATTTATCCAGATAAAAAATAAAATTACCTTTTTTTCTTGTCCAGGGCTTGATGTTCTAGCTGTTGACTATATGGAGTTTCGTTACAAATATTTTTAAATATTTTTTTCAGCAGAAGATTTAAATCGTAACATAAATATTGGGGTAGTCTTGATATTATAAAATGAAGCAGTACAATTAGGATATAGTGCCTCTCCATAATTATTCTCCATAATGTTTCGTCATTTTGTAATTAGTGTTTCTTTTACTTCAGATTATATTTTTGTATCTCCTCATTACATAAATTTTGCTAGAAAGAAGCTATTTGTAGAAATCAAAAGTCACAAATCACGAAAGTTTGATTCTTTAATTTTCGAACAAGTGCCAAATGTTTCTGCTATACGGTATTTCATACCATTAGATGATACAGCGATAAATAATGAAAATTAACAAACACTTTCAAAATACCAGTTCTGTTTTGAAGTGCAATAAATAACAATCCCTATATAATATTGAACAAGTATGAATATCATCCTGATAATATATACCAATGAATTAAAAAGGAATCCAACCTGTTTCATTCGAGCTTGAGTAATTTATACACCACATTAAAAAAAATCATTTTTTGCAAACATAGATCAAGGTATTAACTCCTAAACAGCTAAAGAAAATATCCCTTTTTGAATTTGATTGGCACTACTATAGGACATACTTGATGAAACATATTGTCTCTTTATCAACCAATATAAAATCTGGGAGGTCTGTTTTGATATCTATCTCATTCAAATGCACTTTTGCATATGATTCGTGTGTAGAATTTGAATATTTTTTTCTACTTGAGTTACCTATCACGTAACGTAATTGGCTTTTAACACTTTGATAAAAGACGAAAGTTCTTTTCGGCTTTATCAGAGATGGACCGTAAATTTATAGTATTCACACTTGGATTGCAACCTGTTTTTTCGTGTTATTTTACCGCCGGTCGAAAGCGTGCAAGGAAGGATATTCCGGGTATGACCTCAGTACTTCCCAACAGGTGCTCGATTGAAGTGCAACAATTGCGCGGGAGTGTACGGAAAAAAAATCGCATTTATAATTTTACTTCGTTCTATAGTTGATAAAAGTTGTGTAATTTTCTTTTTACTATGGTAGTTAGTGGGCGACGGGTAGACTTACTCATTTTCAAATTCCGGTGAACCAACTATTTCAGAATTCCTCCTGAATTTCCCTAGAATTCCAGCAAATTCTTACTGAATTCAACTAAGGCCAGCCCATATCTCCTGAATTCCGTTATCTGTAGGTGTTTCAGAGTCAAACATAAGTTATTTTCCAATATAAATAAATTCTCATGATATGTAAAGTTGGAAAGGAGTTTTATCAAACAACACATTTCCGGCTTTACACTGTGTGTTGTACAGTATGTTGCCTAAACAGTCTAGAAGAACTGTGCAAATAAGAAAATAATATCAAATTCAATTATAATGAAAAAATCAAGATTTCAATGTTTATTTTAGACAGGATAATGCAAAAAATCAAACAAGATTTCTGTGTTCATTTTATAGAGACGATATAATGCTTCCATAATTACACTGTCTAATCAAATAACATCAATACGTTTTATACAAATAACCACAAACCTATTAGTATAATGGGAATTTGAAAATTTTATTCTGGGCAATACCAAGTAAAAGTATATTTTTCAGCCTCATATTATATTTTTCGTAAAAAAATATCTGAGATAAAAATCGTTATAATATTTTTTTTTTATAGTGAATATATTTTGCAACGTTAGTAACTTTCTTTCACGAAACTAACACCATAAATGGTTAAGAATGACAAATTCATTTTCTTGCGTAGCACTAAACCCATCAAAAATTATGTATTAAACGTTTTATGTCATGCAGGAGAATGCATAATTTTAATTTTCGTGAAGACCGTAGAAGACAAGTGAAATTTAATTACGTATAAAATTAATAAAGAAAAATAATAGCAAATACGAAAGTAGCAAGGAAAGTGTGATTTGGATAAATTGATTCGACACGAGATGAATCGTTCTTATTGCTTGATAATGAAACTTTTATATATTTAAATAAAAAATTTAAATATAAAAGTTGATATTTGTATTTATTAAAAAAAAATCATTAGAGGAAAAATATTTATTTGTTGGAAGTGAATATCAGTACTTCTGAGGGACAAAAAATTAGTACGCGGAATGCCGAAAAGGCAAAATATTAATATATTGTTGAACCAATTTTCATGTAAATAGATTATGGTTATTTCCCAGTCGATATTTTGACCACATTTACTACTATGTAGGGTGAAGTGATATCATAATGACTGCGGAATAGTGGAAACCCAAGTTGAGTCATTTCTCGAGATTACCGAAAGTAACAATTTAACCATTTAGCATAACGTCTGAGATTCCCAAGTCAAAAAACAATTTGTAGAATGTCATCTACATATTCGAAATTCATCATGACCGAGGTCATTGACTGACCCCATCATATCACATTTTCAAAATGACCTTTTTTCTTCTCTTATTCTTCTGGCGTTACGTACGTACTGCTGAAGGCGCCAAGAAGTCCCATAATAAAAAAGCATAAAAAAGTAGTCTCTGCTAGTTTCTTTGGTGACAAGAAAGTCAGAATTTTTTACGTTATCATTAATGCTTGGCTAACCTCAGTTCGCTTTAAGAGACAGCAAAGATCACCAGCGTAGCTTATTATAAAGCTCTAACCCAGGATCAACCGGTACTTGACCTCAGGGTTGCTAACTCGTCGAAAATTTCAAAATTTTCTTTTCTTTTGTGTAGAGAAATGTCAAAAAGTTAAAGGGGTATTTCTTCCAGCGGGAAGCCATCTTTTCCAACACAGCTTAACGGTCTCTAGAGAAAGCGAGTATATAGAGAACAAAGAAAGTAAAACGACTTATGTGTGTTGGCTTCCCGCTGGAAAAAAATACAGGTTTTTATATTAAAATACTGTTATAATTATTAATTATGTGACTTAGCCCAATAATGTTTGCAAATACGAAAGGACGAAACTGATATTTAGAGAGACTGAGGTGTATACCTTGTGTAGTAATAAAAACTGTAAAATAAGATCTTGTATAGTGAACAAAGATGTCAAGTTACCGAAGTAAATATATCGCAACTATAATGTTTCCATAGAGTCTCAACGAGACTACTCTATTTCGAGCCAATCGGCGAGCCGACTGATTCAGATAATATAGACTGACCTTTTACCAGTTTATTAGACTACACAGTATGTTTTGCAAAAAGTCCAGACCTTCAGCAGTCTGAGCTAGCCAGCATCTACAGTTCAGACGAGCTATCCAAAATAACTCAACTACTCTTTCGGTAAGCCAATAAATTGTCTACTTTTAAATTTTCAAACATTATTATTTCTTCCAATTGTTGAAAGAGTTAGCTAACTTCCCTCTTGCGGCACTGATCCGAATGCCCAGGGATAATTTCATAGATAACACGTCTATCAGATCTGATCAATCCTTCCTGACTCTGAATAACTGACATTGGCATCCCTCCTCGTAAAGCAAATATGGATTCCGATCTGTGACATTAAATTTTATGAGAAGGACCATATGCCTCCTTCTCTGCATGCGAAAAAACCTTTTAACATACAATTACGTTATCATGGACTCTCTTGGTGGTTTTAAAAGCTCATTCTTGTTTAAGAGTTCAGAGAATTTGTGCCACTTTAAAGTTTTGTTGTTTGCCAAAATGATTTGTTGTTGTCTTTGTAAAGGGATTTAACACTTAAGGGAATCGAAATTTGTTTTGGAGATGTCATCATTCGAGGAAAAATAATGTTGTGAAAAAAATCGGTGACGAAGATTTCGTTTTGCCTTTTTAGGAAGTTGTTTGTACACATATCTTTTCTTGGAGTTTTATTAGGCAGAAAATCGTTTTTCGTGAAGTTAACAAATACTATAACCGTGTACTAAATGTAAATGGTAGGACCATATCATATTTGGGGATATTTTAATAATACAGTATAAAGAAACTGCTTAAATAAGGATATCGTTAGGAAATGATTAATAATGTGTATATAGTTTCATACAAATGAGAACTTGTATTTACAATAAACATTCCGCAATATATCTTTCCGAATTTGGAAAAGTAATTGTCAAGAAAATTTCTAAAAATAAGCTGTATGTTCTCAGAACGTCATAGTGATCATCAAATAAAGAATAGAATATTTCGGTTGTGATTGTTTTGCTCAGGTGAAATACCTTTACATTGTTGAACAACACAACAACTTGCATGTTAAATGCATCATCAATAAATCATAATAGTCAATACCTCTTAATAATGTCTATTTAAAGAAACTACTGTACACTAAATTAGAATCAGTATTTAATTGTTGTTAATAACAATTATTATTATAACAATAATTATGTGTTAATACTTAGAGAAGGCAAAGGGGGACAATATACAATGTTAATATTAAGATGGTTTTACCCCTAGCGGTCGATACAACAATAAATGCACATATAAAAATTTGGGCAGATGTGGGAATCGAACCCGTCGCCTCTCGCTTTCCGGGCGAGCGCCTTAGCCACTTGGCCAACCTGCCACACCATTTTTAATCATGATTAAAGTTGTATCTAAGTCACTATCCCGATAGTGAAATACTATGTGTATACGAAAGCTAAAGGGAAGGACTATATATACTCTAAAGAACTGCCAATAACCCATAAATGCATGAGTATCAAATAAACCAATATACAAATGAAATAATCTGTTCTATGATGCTGATCAAGACACACGTATATCCAAAACAAAATTTTGACTTCAGTGCCCTTTTTCACACAATTTGTTATGAATCTCTTGAATAGTATAAAATTAATACCCACATTACACCGGAGTTTCAGGGGGTTGATATAGAGCCCAGCATATAATGTTGATCATATTACCAAAGACCGAAATTTCTAAACATTTTTCAATTTGATAACGAGCTGAAATTTCACGTCTGTCATTATTTCCTGTATACTCTCTCACATTTCGTCACATACTGAATTTCCACTACGCTGTAACAAAATGATACCCATAAGATTATCTATTGGAACACACCTATAACTTAGTCTACCGTACTCATTTTAGCACAATTTGCAATTTTCGAGTTAAGATGTATATGTAACGGTCGCATGCTTCGAAATAAGATGATTGCTAACCGTTCTTGTGCAAATCACAGCTGTTCGCAAAATCAAATTATAGACTTTGTAGCTGAACGGTTTCTTGTTCATTGATTATACTTAAACAATTCATGGGTTTATCGTTAAATTTTATTAAAGAAATGTAGGTTAACGTTCTTTTAGAGCCTTGTGGTGTCTGATATAGTTAAATTGGTTCCTGGTCACTTACTGCCCAATTGAAATGGTGTGCGATAAGACTTTTGCGTCCTACATAAAATTCTGTGATGAAAATTTTACTTTCGGGTTATGCTTCGCTTGGTTTGTAATCTTTGTATACGAAGAATTAAAATTAAGTAGAAAAGGATATTTAGCTTGTTTACATCTGGTAACCGGAAATAATATTAAATTGCATATTAAATTCTGTTTAATGAAGCAACAAAGAAGTCGATCCTATCTCAAGGAAGGGGGCTAATGTTAAGGAATGTATCAATAATTACTTTGGGCCTTTCTTTCAAAACTTATACACACCTGACAGATGAAATTTGAGAGAATTTTTAGTTCGATTTTATACCTTTATTATTTTTCTCAGTTCATCGTTTTCATCATTTCCTACACACGTTTATCATTTCACTTTCTTTGTTCTCTTATATATATCTTGATGGCACGATAAGTTGTATGACAAACTAATGCTCCCTGCTGAAAAGAAAATGGCCGTATAAGTAGAAAAGGGAATAATATTTATTCTAAATATTCAGAAAACTTGCAAAGTTTTTCAATTTCATTTATATTCTTCAGTATAGTTTAGTTTTTCTCCTTTTCTTCTCAGGAAGGGAAACTGCTCTCTGAATTCATCAATGCTGCCGTGTCTCAATAGTCTAAGATGAAAATAATTGGTTCTCAACATCAATAATTGTTTTTGTTTTTTTAATTATCGACGATATTTTAACTCATTTCTGAAAAGATTTTCATTTCGCCTGCAATTTATAGAATTTTACAACATCTCATTTGTTTTTGACAATTCATTTATTCTTTTTCATCTTTGACCAATAACGTTATACTTTCCCGTTGATAACAAGACAAAGAGAAAATAACATGACATTTCATTTTATTTATTAATATTAAGTTGGAAAAATATCAAAACGAAAAAAAATGGAACTATCAGATATGACTTATGTAACCGGTACAAATAGGAAGTAAACATAAACATATTCGAAAAGGTCATGATACCACTAATGTAACTAACTTGTTCTATTATCATATGAACTAAAACACAAAAAAAATGACAAATCATTTACGTAACTAACTTCATTCTGCTTTTCCAAAAAACTTGTTTTTCGCCATAGCTGCACCCACAGGGGGGTAACACTATCGCATAATATCAAAAACAAAATTGCGAATTTTTTTCACCTTTGTGCGAGATCTTCAAAAGGTGTTTTGGTAATTATAATTCCAGCGCTCTATAGGAGTGATCGTGTGCACTAACTAGATGAGAAAAGTGTAAGCATCATTTGTCAGATTCCAAAGGAAAACAATTATTTGTGAAAAGAGATTGCTGGGGTGCAAGAATGTACAGAAAAAATTGTAATTAATAATAGTTATCTTCCTGCTTCAAGTTTTTTTTATATTAGAACTTTTTGGAAAGCATTTCCTGTATTGGTATTTTGTAGTGTTATTATTGTATTTTGGGGATAAGTTTCGATTCTATTTATTTTATATTAATTCCTGAAAGATATTATGTTGTGTTCGTAGTTTGTCATTTACATATTCTTACTTAATTTCAGGAGATACTTTTAGTTTCGTTTTTTAAATTATGATTTTGTGATAATTTTGAAAATTATATTGATGCGAAAACTGGGAAGAACTAAGACGATCTTTGGAGAAAAATCAGTTATTCAGTTCTACAAAATTATCATAACTGGAGATCTTCTGTGAAATTTTGGAACACAAAAATATTCGAAACAGTTACATGATAAAACAGTAAAATGAAAAAATAATATTCAATTTATTCGATTTCATAAAAAAACTGATATATTACTTTCAAAATGGAAAACTTTTCGAAGTAAAGATTCCTCTCCTAATATTTCAATTAGAATCATGTAACAACTTAAACAACAGAAGTACCTAAATGTAACCCTTGGGTGGAATCAATAGAATTATCATAAAATTGCAACTGACAGCAACCACCCCCCCCCCTTTACCCCCTAATTTAATTTTCCCATGGAACAGAAGTTAATGTTTTGCATGTTTCATGTCAAATCTAAAGTGCAATCCTGTCAGATTCTTGAAATGTACTATTTGAAGTACTTATTTCGTAAGATAATGCTCTAATTATTTAAGAGGCCGCCATCTTGGAAAATATACAGTGTTGCCGTATAATAAAAGTTATAGTTTAATCTTCATCATTTTTTTTTCTTTTAAAATAGCTTAAACGGGTATTTTTTTCCTGCGGGAAGCCATCTTTTCCAACACAGCTTACCGGTGTCTAGGGAAAGCGGGTACAATACAGAACAAAGAAAGTAAAGCAGGATATGTGTTTGTTGGAAAATATGGCTTCCCGCTGAAAAAAAATCAGGTTCAAGAGTTTTTCATCCAGAATCAACATTGAGTTTCAGCATATATCATTCTTTTTGTTCCATGAAAGTTTTTGTAACAGTTTGGATGATTGATATTGTCAAAATCATTTCAACCAGAAAAATCACTATGTAATGTTCATTTTCATGGTAGTAGTTTTGGTAATTTGGTTATTTCAATTTTTTTTAGTTTACAGAACTTAAATAAGATATTTTGTGATATATCGAAAACAAGAAACTTTTTATTACGACCATTTTGAGCACAACATAACAACCAAATATTACTGCTGGGGAAAAATCTCTGGTCTATTGGATATGGACTATCTGATATATATGGTTCATAGTTTATTCACTTTACCTAGTTTATATTGTGTCTCTTCCATTCTATTATACTTTTCTGTACTTCTTTGTTATTCCCCTTTATTGATCCGCATAATACGATTTTATATCATACTGGAGTGGTTCAACATAATTTATTATGGAGAATTCATATTTCAGATCACCCAGTGAATCTTTAATTCTTTATCTTCTTATATTTCAAACTTACAGCAGAATTCATATTCATGAACACAGATACTCATGAGCACTCATCATGAAGTATCTAAATTTCAAATTCAGAATATCAGGAAACAAAATCTGGTTCCAGAAAAACAATGTATAACTAGAAAATTGCATATGAACAAATCCTTACACAAAATCGCCATTACTTCTGCCTACATCTTTTTCATAATTGATATTAATTACTCTGGTGATTGGCAACATTGACCGTTTGCTTATTCAGGAAACAAAAAGTCGACAAGAACACCAACATAACCGTATAATTTCGCTTTCAAACCGAACCAGCGGCGATTTTTAGTCTTTTTATTGATAGACATTTTTCGTATGCTGGTCTTGTAGTTCCCACAGGTGTTTTGTTTTGTAGTTCGCGGGTGACATATGAATATTTTATAGTTCAAACATGAACTGCGGAGTAATTATCTTATTAAAAACGGGTTAGGAAATTAATATGCCAAGTTGATGAAGGGAGAAGATTGAAAACAATAATAGTTGGGGAAAGAATTTTAAAGGTGGATTTGAAAAGATGATTTGAGGAAGATTGAAGTGTTACAATATACAAGAGGCTGTATTTTCAATTTTTTTTGTTTTTGTTTTGCATATAGATGATTTCTTTATTGCGAAAATAATTTGATCCCCAGAAGTTTTTTCTTTCAATCGTATTATGCAAAAGTAAAATTATTGTTGCATAATTTTATATTGAATAATACAGAACGTTTCCAAGCTTTAGAAAAACAAAGAAAATGTAACTTTATTTTGTTATAGACCAATATAGTCCTTCCAAAATCTTACGGACTGAAACTGGTTATGTCTTCAAACTATTTTGACGGGTAAACCCATTGTTGAC
>JAQIWE010002460.1:0-13197 GCA_034698565.1 Campodea plusiochaeta | reverse complement strand
AACCATATAAAACACTAAAATACCAATTTGAAAATATTTTAAGTAATTAATTTGATATTGTTATTCTGTAGCATTTGTCAGATATGTAAATAAAAATATATTCTCTCTCTATCCCAAAGTATATTATACAAAATATTTTTTTTTAAGCGGAAGGTCCCGTTTTCCATACAAATGCCCCGTTTTACTTTCTTTGTTCTCTATTGTAGACGAGTTCTCAAGGGATATTTAATCTGTGTTGGAAAACGGGACCTCCCGCTGAATAATAATGGGCCTTTAAGACTGTTTTACACTTAATTATAAACACTGGATCACAGAGAATAAATAAGATTTAAATTGATAGAAATGAAAAGCAGAATTTCGTAATAAGCACTCTGTATATTATAGGGCATCATGTTTCAAATTAAACAATTCATCATCAGGGGTACATATAACTGCAATAAGATGTTTTTTTTTTTACAGAATTCTGTATTTAAAATAAGAACATCTTATTTCAGTTATATGTACCCCTGATGATGAATTGTTCAATTCGAAACATTTTTGGTAATGCCCTGTAATATACAGAGTGCTTATTACGGAATTCCGCGTTTTATTTCTATCAATATACAATATTCCGTACATTTCTACTATTAAGATTTAAATGAAATTTGTCATCTACACTTCATTTTCGATTTCTCCTCTCCAGTAGTCCCAAGTACTCCCAAAAGAGCTCTTTGTTCATTGTGTGGAAAACATTGTTTGTGTCCAAAACCGAAAGTGCAATACTGTTGTACTAAAAGCAATAAAATTTTATAACTTCTAACCTTTTTTCTGTATAAAGTTGTTGAAATTTTAGAGTGATGGTCACCGCTAATGCACATTTTTGGGTTTTCCTCATTTTACTTTAAATTGCCGCCCATACAATTCCGAGAAAACAAATCAATAAATATTTTTATTGCTACAAATTTTTCTCGGTCACAAAATGAGAGTTAAATTAGTTCAGATGTTTCCCTGGATATTGATACCGTTTTATAAAACGAATCAGGTTGTGTACAAAGCGAATTATAGAAAACGAATAATAATAAACTAATAAAATTATTTATAGAAAGTCAGGACCGTAGCGACGTTTTGTGGGGCCCCTTATCAGTATTATAAAGATACAATTTCGGGGCCACTTATCAGTATTATTTTAATATTTTTTTTTTTTTTTTTTTAGAAGACCACGAAGCGCCACCATGGTTTTAGCGAATGCAGGAAATTTTGATAAATTTCAGTGAAAACTTCATATTTTGGATCATTTTAAATCCTGTACAAAGGATTTCTTTATAATTATATATAAATCACCATTTTTGAGGTGCAAAATTGTCATATTAACACAAAAGATATAATACATAATTTGTTGAATACACTGTTTTGACAAATCAGTATTCTTCGAAGTATTTTCCGATCGGGTACTTTGTAAATTCCAAGATCCTTTCACAAATTATACATTCCCTAATTATATTATACAAAAATCTCTTACATAAATAAAAGATTATTTATAGGGAAGGAAAAACATTTTTTGATTAAATATGAGATAACAGAAGCAAAACATGATTTCTTTATATTATACTGCCATATTAGACACCTTCTTTATTTCTATTTGAAATATGCTTTTATAAAGTTCCCTGCGGTGACATAATTATTAATTAATATTTAAAAGCTTTTTGTGTAGTTTAAAACAATTATTATAAAAAATCCAGTAGTTTCAAAATAATAAAGTTATGTAAGATTTTTTTTATTGCTGTTATAAGACAATTTATAAAAATAATGAGAACTTATTTTGTTATTATTTTTACTAAAATTTTTCTGATTGTGACCATGTAATCTGTCGGAAAAATTCTCCAATGCAGTTTTAACAGTATCATGTACTATGTAAATTTATCAATTATAAAATACAATATAAAAAAGGGTGCGTGAGACAAGTATTTTCTAAAAAAAAATATCATATATCACATCTTTTAAAATAGGCTATAATTATTTTTATAAATAGAATATTCTTTGCTTGCACTGCAAATGCAAAGATTATAATTATATTACGTTCATTTTGTTCAGATTTTTTTTATTAGTAAATATTATAAATTAATTTTATTTGTTTGGCAATTTAATTCAATGAAGTTTATTATTTTAAATATTTCAGTCATTCATTTAGAAACATTATATTAACAACAGGTAGAGATATCACTGCTGTGAGTTACTGAAACTGCCAGTAGATGACTATGCAGGTCAAGTTTTTATAATTACATTATATCCATGCATAATAACATTTTATTCTAAATAATTTTGTTTTATATTAATTTGCACATAGTATCAAGAAAAATACATTGTAATTTTATCATAAAGCCAGCATATTTCAAATGTTATATTTTATTATAAAGGAACTGACAGCGAAAACTGTAATTATTACAGCAATATAAATAAGTTGAACTCATGAGTTAAAGTTAGCAAAAGCAGAGTGTCCTTCTCGGAGATATAAATATTTGAATGGTTGCTTTTCTCCATTATGTGGACCAAAGCAACCTGATTTATAACAAAATGACGTCATCAGCGTTACAATAATTTGTTCTGCAGTTTTTTATGTGGAATCTGGAGCCCCAAAATGAAGTTTTACGGGACCATTAATATTTTAAATGAATAGAATTTCGATGTTTATAATTATGCATTAATGAAAACTATGTTGTTCCAATATTTTTATGTTATAAAATGATATAAATTACACAGAAAATATTTTTCCTCAGTTTGGGGCCCCTTCGAGTCCGGGGCCCCGGGACGGTGCCCCGGCGGTCGCTACAGCCCTGTATCATATTTAACAGTATCGTATTTATGGCATTTCGTCAAAATAACGAAGAAAAATGGTAAAAATCGGTGAAAATAGTAGTAAAATTAATTTCAGGGGAAGATCTCATATATAGTTTTCTTCTTCGCAAAAACTATTATTTTAAAATATTACAGAATTAGCTATGCTATACTATCATTGCCATCAAAGAAAAAATATTGCTGTGTGGAATGCTAATTTTGCCACTTATTTATAACGACTAAAAGTTTTATAAAATAGCTTAGAAGTATTACTTTATATATTTTTAATCTACTGCTGTTGTGATACTATTACCAGGAAGTCACGAAGAGAAGTTTCTAACTATTCAGAAACACCATTACTTTGGTAATGAAGTTAATCAAGTGTTCTTTAATACGATAGTTTGTCACCTAATTCCCACAATACTGTAAAAGCAAGATTTATGTCCCAGTGTTTCATAAATCAAATCGACGTATTTGTATTTGAAGGAATTTTCCAATTACTAATGTTGTTTCAATTATTAACACATTCTAGCTTGGTGAATTTTCCTATCATGGATATAATTATATTTTTGTGAAAGGAAATAAGAATTGGATTGTACAAAATTTTCTCTTGTTTGCAAGAATGTCAAAATATCGAAGTATTTATTTATTTATTTAAAACAACAATTACAAATATTTTTCGATTAAAAATTAAATGGCAGGCTCCAAAGAACACTAAATAAATTGATTACAAAATAGCCGTAAGGAATCTCTCGATTCTTGACATAAGTTATTATACACTTCACAAAAGACCAATCAAGGGCAGCAAATCCAGATAATGTGTCCCATTCCATAATCACCTCTCAGAAACCAAACTCTAAATATAAAAAACTATGAACCATCATATGCTCGTACGGAGATTAAGTGACGTATTCATGTTTAAGATACTTCTTGGGTCTGGCCACATATAAGAAACAAACTAATTAGTTAGCCTTTTTTTATTAATAAAGGTGAAATGTCCTGAAGTTAATTAGTTTGTTTCTTATAAGTGGTCAGACCCAAGAAGTATCTTAAACTATGATCCATCACATATTTCTAACCTGTAAGACAGCGATGTGTTTAAAAGACATTTTAATGAAATATAGGAAATTTTCATTAAGAAAATTTTATCTCTTGTCACATTATTTAGCAACGATCTCATTAAACTTTAATGATCCCGTGGCAAACCTAAATAATTCATTTTTAAATCACTCAGTATTATAATTTACATTAATTGTAGTACAAGGAAAAATTTCTGCCATGTAATTTTCTGGTACCCTGTAATATGCTTCTTAGGTAGCTTTCATTTTAGAAGTTCTCAGATTATAAGAGATATTTTTTTGCAGTATTTTAACCGAAATTTGTATTTTTTTTTAATTATGCATTACATTTTTTTTCGTATTAATTTTCGCTTTCCTTTTTTGAAAATTGAAACCCATGTACTAGATATGATACAATAATGGTTCACTTTGCTTTTAAAAAAAATCCATGTTTTAAGTTAATATTCTTAATAATTATCGTCATTTTTTAGTGAAACAAATACAAGAGTTTTCTTTCATTTCTTTTATATTCATTATAAATGAATAATATTTCCTGCAAATAACCAAATTTTTGCAACATAAAATTATAAAATTTATAATAACAAATAACTTTACATTCCCTGAAATTTCAATATAAGCAGGTATACCAGAGCTTTTTTTCTGTTATTATTATTATTATTACATTATGCTCTTTTTAATATCTCATGTTCAAAATTCTTTTAAAGTACAGCATAGTACGTGTGACAGTGAACTCATTTCTCATGCTTCCGTAAACTCTAAGGATAAAGGTCTATCTCGTTGGTTGACCATGAATGCAAAAACGTATGAAATTGCACCCTTCTTCCAGTTATGTAATTGCTTAGAATATTTATTACTTCATAGTTTTGTTGGAAGGTGAATACACTGAATATTTTATTTAATAATACACACAATATATTTTTTTCACACATTTTATTCACAAGATATTTAACAGTGTAACTGTTTATTTTTTATGTTTATTAACATATTTTGATTTTAAAGATTATTTATAGCAAATAATTTTTTAATTAAAGTAATGTCAATTTTGCTACTTATGAACTACGAAACACATATCAGAATTTTGATATAAGCTCATACAGAACATGATTCTGAATTTATATTTATGAAATTTGAAAAATCATAAAAAATAACAGACATAAAAGTGCACATTTGAACATCTTTAAAACATATTTCCTACAAATTTACTACATAGCTTACAAAAAGGCAGATCTATCCACAATACAATATTATTTTCCCGAATTCTCAAAAGGACCATTAAGAAAACAACAGGTACTTTGTTGAAAAATATCCTCAACTAAATTTTCTACTTAATAAGTTCTACAGCTTAAATCCTGAGTTTCATTCGAGTCAAATATTATAGAGGAAAACTGCCTTTTCATAGCCATTTATACCCATTACAGTTTGGCTACATATTCAGACCAGACTCAGCTTCTGTAGGCGAAATCATCCGATTGAAGTAATAATTGGGCAAATGGAGTATTTGCTAAGAAAACGAAAGGATACACTACAAAAACTACAATGAAAAGAGGAATGTATAAAGCAAAGAACATAGTGAAAGAAGGTCCAAAGGCAAAAATTGCAGTAGATGCTGTTAGAAATGGAATTATCATTAAACCTATAGTAACCATTACTTTCAATCGAAGGGCAAAACTTGCTTGACGAAGAAAGAAACTTTTAAGAAAATCTCTGAGACCAAGAATGTAAGATTGAATTCTATCTCTAAAATACAATAAAGAAAATTGAAAATCTTCGATAGGTTCTAGATCATCACCTGTATTAACATCCACTAGAATATCTTGATTAGGTCTATAGTTTACTGGTCGAGGTCTATAGTTTATTGGTTTCGGTCTGTAATCTGGTCGCCGAAGTGGTCTTCTTCTTCTACCAACTTTAGTTCTGTTTGTAAGAATATTTGTAGATGCCAATTGCGCCATAGTTGCAACAGCTTGGGTATCATTCACTACAGAATTAACTATAATCACAGGTCGCCTACTCACTCTATAATAAGGTTGTAAATCAGTATTATTTGTAGCTAAAGAATTCCATACTGACATTAAGTTCACACGTTCATCCCTAGTGTTAACTGAGAGATCTTTATCTTCATAATCATCGTCACTTAATAGCGTCCCTTGAGCAGTGTAAGAACTCACATCAGTTTCTGGAGTTGCATCTTCAGGCACATTAAACACTTGGATCCAAATAGTTTTGTTCCCAGCAACAAGTCGAAAATTGTTGTTTATTGCACAAAACACCATAATTAAGAGAAAAACTTTGTAACTCATGTCCCGATAATGGACATCCAGATTTAAAGTAGCACCAACACGGCATATCGTTTGCAAGAACCACCCGCGAACCCAGAAAGAAGCACATATCCTCTCTTAAGTCACTGGGAATGCTGATGACAGATCACTAATCATCACTTAAGCTTCTTCCTTTCATCGTTCTTACTTTAAGAATGTCGTTGTGTAGAGTAAGTCAAAGGCGTATATACAACTTGCCGCTATTTCTGTGACGAAACAGCTGTTTTGAACTATAAAAACATTGCTGACATGACTGCCCAAGTAAAGAGTTCTTAAATTGGACAGAGAAAAAATGTCTCTTATATCTCATTTTAATGGGCAAAAATAACCATTTTGTGTGCTATAATTAATAATGCTACTACACAGTTGGGTGCAGCGATGTGCACTACTCAACTGTGGTCTTTAATTTCCATTTTGTCGCTTCAGTGAAAATGATATTATTGAATTTATTATTATTTCTTTTAGTAAAAAGTATAGTGGTATCTAACATATTAAAATTTGTGTAATAAAATTAAACGATGTTACAGCTTGAGTCTATATAAAACTGATGTCATATGAATGAAGTTCAAAGTAAATTTATAAAAGGTGATTAATATCGGATATAAATGTTTATTTTAATAAAACAGAATGCATAAATTTGTTATTAAGTGTTTAAAATAAGTATGACTATACTGATGTAAATAGTTATCGTCACTGTTGAAGAACTTGTTGAAAGTGGCAATTGTCTATATAATACTGACTCAGTATAGGTTATGTCAGGAAGCGATCGCAACCTAGTTATATGTAATAGGTTATGTCAGGAAGCGATCGCAACCTAGTTATATGTAACATATTCATGGAACAACATAGGATAATCCAAAACGTTTTACCAAATGGGTATCAAACTTCTGTCTTATTTGGTGATGATTTTCTGTTACATTGAATTCCTGTAAAGTAATCATATCATAAAGTACGAACTGCATTATTATCTCATAAAGATTTATGGTACAATAGTCGCACTGTATGGATTTTAATGTCAAATTGTAATTTAATTTGTTAACTCACATTTACTTATGCTATGTCAGTAAAGAAAATGTGATATAATTTTTTATCATTAATTTATTACTTGTTTTACCGGAAACAATCATTTTCAAAGTAAATATAAGGTAATTTATTATCAATTTTCGTACACTACTAATTCAAATATTAAACGTCATATGTGAATGTTTATTAGAAACAAATGAAACTCTATATAGCACTATTTACATCAATGTTTACTGAAGTGTGGTATTTATTTAAATAATTGTTACCACACAGAGTCCTGATCCTGAGTCCAGCAGTATTGGCATCTTATTGTGATATCTCTTCAATAGGGAAGTGCTACTGTATATCAGTATATGACCAGGAAAAAATAACCTGCAGAGCCGAAATGATGTTTTATAATTAACAATACTTTTTAGCCAAAAGGGACGATGGAAATAAGAAACTTCAGGAATCTGTTTTATCATGATTGCTTTTATGTCGTTAAGAGACAATTAAAGAATATTTTTGGTTAGTCAAATTTTGAAATTTTGAAAGTTTATTTAATTCTTACAAGAAAAGGGTTAAAACCTTTCCATGAACTCATGAACTCCTGAGTATGTTCTCTTCCATTTTTTTAAGTCACTGTGTTGGATCGAATGATGCTGTCTCAGTAATATTAATTGCATACTCTTTCCGTTTATACCATTTCAAATACTTTATTGAGACTGCTAGGAATACTCTGATCTTTATCTTTACTTGTGTCATACAAGTTAAATTGTAAACACAGAAATTATTCTGATTTGGTGACATCTTTAACATTTTCTACTGAGTTGGAATATTCTACAACATGAAAAAACAGCTCGTATTTAAAGTTCCACTTTTTAATCTAAGATCAGTCTTCTGCATTAACAGAAAAAGTAGTCGAATTATAAATTTATTAAAGGGTATGAGAGTTAGATACTAAACAAAGAGTTATACCAGGAAGTGATCAATTTTTGGTTACGTAGATAAAAAGAGAACCATTTTCATGCAAGACTTTTATTGTTCACTGTTTCCTTGTGTAGTAGAATATTCCAATTGCTAGGCTATATTTTTTAAAAGTGAATATCCCTCTGTCCTTTTAAAGTGAATCTCTCGTTGTCCTGATTTGAGTGACTTATTAGTACTGAACTGTATTTTACTCATGTACTTGGGGGAACAAACCACTTTGCAAAGAGCAAATCCTTCGGTGCTGTTCAATCAGAATCAGTGAATATTTCAATCAGTATCGCATACATGAACTTACAATCTATTTTACAGTTAATATATTTCGTAAATTTCATTTTCTGTATTAATTAGTCACTTTTGAATAAGTTTTACTTATAAACAGATTACTTATATAGAGATTAGCTCCTATAAATTAAAAATACCCTATTGAATACCTTGGAATATCAGGGATCGATTTTAACGCTTGCCCGTTTTCCCGGGGCAAGTAAAAAAATCATGCTGGTCAAGTAAATGAAATAAACTAAATTCAACATTTAAAAAAAAATTCAACATTTTTAAATACTAATAACCTTTTTACTTTCTTACTAAAATAATTGTAATTTAATTCACATATTTTCCAGCAGTCTCATATCTTGTAATAAAACTTTCTTTACTTAGCATATACTCAGTGCATATTACATGGCTCAGCCATTTACACAATTTTGAATGACTTTTCGTATTTTGTTAAATGATTTATTATAAAGAGTTACATTCAAAGTGGTAATATACCATTCTTCCTGACGATTCTACTGGTTATTTGAATCTTGCCGCAGAATAATTAGTGATCGAGATTTCGGATAATGATAGAAAATAGTCAAAATTTGTAGCAGGAATTTCATTCTTTCATAGTTAAATATATCCAAAGTTAACTGCATTTTAAATGACTGACGTCATCTAAATTATAAACTTCAGCATTTAAGATTTATAACTATTAGTCAAGGTTTAGTAATTTAACTAAGATCAATCAATTACGTAAATAACAGTAACTACCATTGAAAAGGGTATATAGTTTTTTCTCTTCTCAAAATGGCACTTCAGTAATTTTTTTTATAATTAGCAGATCATTTCGTTTTGGCCAAGTAAAAATGCTGTCGGGCAAGTAAAATGAAAACTTAACTTGCCCGCCTGGCAAGCTGAAAATTTCACTAAAATCGAGGCCTGAATATTATGAAGTTAGTTAGAAATGAACATTTTATCTAACCAATGGTACTTAAAATCTTTTTTAATATTATTTCCTGTGGTTCAAGCGAATGACTTGATTTTTTTTAAAATATGCAAAATTATTTCAAATTTTAACATTCTAAGTGAAAATGTTCTCATTCTATTGAAAAATTATTGAAATAAAAATAACGAAAGAAATCTCACTTCAGCTTCGTACTGGAAACGTATAACTTTCTCTATTATTATTTCTAATTATTTAAAAAAACTCTTCATTAAAAATTAGATGAACGGTGATGTCATTCATCTTTTTTCTGATATTAAAAATTACATGAGAAATATAAAATTTACCTCTATTATAATTATTTAGTTATAATTTTGCAAATTATAACTTAGTATTAAAAAGTGTCAACAAAATAAACGATACATTATGTTTTACGATTTATTTTATTTATTAATACTTCTTCGTGTGAATGTGCAGTAGTTCATTAGTCAGTAAAGTTCATAACAATTTAATATGCAAAGAATATTATTATTTTCAAATCTTTTAATAGCTTGCTGTACAATAGTAAATTATTTAATCCACAACAACAGTACAATATTTTGCCATGAATAATAATTTTGATTATAACAAACTGTAAATGGTAATAATTATTTCAGTATTTGTTATAATTTACTAGTTTAATTAGATAATTAATTTTATTATTGATGATAAAAGTCAAATTGTTCTCTTTCAAAGTTACTACACAACTAAAATATTACGTTACTTTATAAATCTCCATAATAAACAAAACAAAATCATCAAGGCATATCGAAGTATTAATTTGCATTTCTCAAGAATTTTTTCAGAGGCATGCTCATCATTGTTTTGGCGTGCATCTCTTTTTTCTATCAGGTCAAGTTGTGTAGTATACTCAGTCAACTTTGTATACCATACGTTCTGCATCATGACACGTTGATTTGACAGGTAGACGACTGTACCGTAATTTCTTGCGTATAATTTTCTTTATTACATATGAACTATTTTCAACTGGCTTATCAACACATTAAATCACGCAATCTTACTTAAGTCGGTGTCACTCCGTTAATGAAAATAAAAATTAGAAGTTTTTTTTAATTGTTTTCTCATCAATAATTTACCATGTAGTTTTAAAAATAAGGAAAACAATTTTTTTTTCATTAATATTTTGATGTACATTTTATTTATATTTTTGTTGATTTTTTTTAACAAATATTTCTATAAACATGAAACGTGAAGTGTATTGATATAATTTACAGTAATTATATAATACAAAATTGTTACATATAATACTTATAATGATGTTGGCAAGACAAAATAAATTACAGAATGTTTACTTTTATGAAGTAACAAAATATATTGCAGTTAAAACATAATAACATCAATGCAATTAAAAAAACAAAATGTATGTCAACAGTTATTGAGAGTTGTAGTCTGTGTCAAAGATTTTTGTACTCTTCTTGAGCTTTTTGTACTGCATGAAACAATTCATCTACTAATTTTTGATCAATTTTTCCAGTTCTTTGTAAATTTAAATTTTTCATACTTTTTCCATTTCGCTTTTCCCCTGCTGGAGGATGTGCGTAATGGTAAGGAGGACCGTGTCCCGATGGCTGAACAGAAAATGCAAGTAAAACAGGAAATACTATACCTAAAATACCAACAAAAAATGGAAATGAATCGATGCTACTGACCATAAATAAGATACACACAACTGATAAAACTAATATAAAACCTAAAGATAATTGTCCTAAAATGTCTAACTGACCGAAGCCTGAACTTAAACCACCCCAAGTGTTTGCAAATTTCCCAAATAAACTATTCCCAACAAATTGGAAACCCACTAATGATTCATGTATGACGTCAACTAATGTCCATTTTGTTGGTCTGTTTTGTGGTGGTCCATGAGCATAAAAATGATGATTTCCGTCATCATCTTCTTCTGAATGATAATGAGTTTTATAATCAACATCGTCTATGTAATAATAATCGGCTATTTCGGGTTCATAATCTGCATATATCGGCGCTAGATCATGTCTCGAACCGTTATTTTCAGCACTAATTTCTTGTTGTTGCTGTTCATCTACAGTAATATTTAATGGTGTGGGTGAGGGGTAAATAAATAAAATAATTGGGGAACTTTGATTTTTTGGTACATCTACACAATTTGTTGAATTTTCACACGGATTCTCAGGCCTACCAATACGTATAACATCACTACTAGTGCCAATTTTTGATTGGAGTGTATATGGCATATTAATAGTTAAAGTCTGAAATTGTCCATTATTAGAAGTTTTAGTGAAATCATTTGTTACGGGAGTAGTAGTGGTTTTGGGGGGTACAGTTGTAGTACGTTTACTATTACTCCTTCTAGCAGTTGTCTCTGTAGTAGGTCGTAAGGTCACTAGTCTATCGTATAATGGTCTGACGGGAACAACCCGCGTCGAATAAAGTCCTTGAGGTCTCACTGGCACTAACCGAATGGGTCCATCGGGTGTGTCTCTAATATAATATTTAGTTGGTTTGACGTATGAAGGTTCAGTAGTCTGCATACGTCTGGGTGTTATTGGTTTGGTACTCGTCACGTCTGGAAAAGTAGCGTCCATTGTCGATCGCGTGGAACGAACGATTAAATCAGATTTAACTTCAGTCTTTAAAGTACTTAATGGTATCATTGGTAACGTCGCGGCACTCGTAGGAGGTTCAGTCACTGGTAAAGTGGTGTCAAAGGTCACGGGTTCAGTGGTGTCAAAGGACAGGGGTACAGTAGTGTCATATGTCACTGGGTCAGTTGTCGCGTCACTAATATCAGGCGCAGAAGATGTCCAATCATCGAAAGTTGTGGGAATTTCCTGCGTGTCAGTAAAATAATTATCAGTAGTGACATCAACGGGAAAATCGGTAACTGTCGTAAGTAGATCTGTCACAAGGTTTGGGATAGGAGTGGTATTGGGAAGTGGTATATTGGTGGTACGGCTGGGAAGTGTTTTAGAGGTGGTACTACTGGGAAGTATTATTGTGGTGGCACCAGTAGGAAATGTTATATTGAATAAATTATGAAGTGGGAGAAGAGTTGTAGTAGTCTTTTCTTTTGGCACAATGACCTGTCGTCTCACTTTATGTCTAGAAGTCTTAATGTCAGTCTTAGTCACATTTAAACACTGATATTGAGGATCGTATAAATGAACTAAACAGTCAATTAAAAGAGCTAAATACTTTCTATTGGAGTCATCGGTCACTGTTGGGTTGTTCGCACTCAACTTCTTTTTAATACCAGCGTACTTCATCCAAGGATTGTTTTCCTTCAGTAGTGGTCTAAATAGACCTGAAAAAGGAAATAAAAATTTATGAGTAAAAATGATATGAGTTAGTGAGTTCACATGTTACTGTGGAAATTAAAGGAACTTTTCGTTGGTGGTAAAAATAGTGGAAAATAAGTTCCTATCTTCTCCACTGTTTGAAGATATTTATATTTTTAGAAGGAAATATATTTTCATTAAAATGTTTTAACATATATTTTTAGTGTATTGAAAGTAGCAGTAAAATATTTGTACAACGCATGAAATGTTATAGAATCGGAAGTTAGACGTTTTAAAAAGGAAATTAGATTTCCTATGAGACTTATACGCACGTATTAGAGAATATTATTCTGCTTATTTGAAATGAAATATATTGTACAGGGTGATCAACATATCGCGCACCTTTTAAAATTTGTATAAAATCTGAAATAATTAAAGGATTAATAAAAGTGAGTAAGCAAATTGAAGAAGGACTATTATATTTT
>JAQIWE010002459.1:0-13200 GCA_034698565.1 Campodea plusiochaeta | reverse complement strand
TTCCTGCGGGAAGCCATCTTTTCCAACACAGCTTATCGGTCTTTAAGGAAAGAGAGTACAATAGAGCACACAGAAAGTAAAACGGGATATGTGTGTTGGAAAAGATGGCTTCCCGCTGGAAAAAATACAGGTTTAAATAACTGAGAAGAACTTCTAAAAGCAACATTATAACTTATACCACTATTTTATATATATATATAGAGACATAACGATAATAAAGAATAACGTTGATAACTTTCGTATCATCCTTCGTTCATATAATGTTTGAAGTTTCACGCGTGACTTCTAAAAGTTATGAACACTTTTAGTAATGAAATTCTTGCGACTTTGATAACACCTAGAGCACAAAAACTTTCAACAAAAAGAACAAAAAATTCAACAATAGCATACAACACAAGCTCGTCTGATGCATATTCCTATATTATCTACTAGGCATCCTACGTCTGTTCTGACGTACAGGGTGATGACAAAAATTAGGTCAAAGGTGAAATTATCTTCTTTCTGAGAGAAATGGATTCATATTATGTTTAAATGGATTCGTGTTATGTTTAAATGAATTCATGTTATGTTTAAATGGATTCATGTTATGTTTAAATGGATTCATATTATGTTTAACATTTTTTACTTATACGATTCAAATCCACAATGAAAATACAGAATATTTTCAACATTTCAGCCAAGACAATAATTAAATCTAAATCATTCGGCTCAATTTCATCTTCTCATTAAATATTTCAGTTTAAATTGAGTAAAGTGCCTCTTGCCTCGAACTCGTTGGTCCATCTCGAACAGCCGAACTGGATTGATTCGTAACATTTACACCAATAATGAGCATCAGATCTTACAGGAAAATAAAGTATCATAATGTGATATTGATCAATGCTATATTTAATCTTATAAGGTTATAATATTAACTGATAGCTTTACATTTTCACATTCTTATTTCTGTATTTTCGATTAGTGTTTCTGAAACCAACACCAAGACTAACCAAGAGTCTTGAGTCCTTAGTCTTGGTCTTGGGATACGATACCATAAAACGTAAATAAAATAAGCGCGTCACGCATTTTTCCTTTCTTGTCACTCACATCACCCTATATTTAACATATATACATCCTAATATTTTTAAAAATAACATTTATTTCTTCATAATTATTTTATAACCAAGACCCAAGGCTTACCCAAGAGTCTTGGTATGCACAGTCTTGGTCTTGGCATACACGACTTTTTATGGCAAGTCTTGGTCTTGGCATACACGACTTTTTATGGCAAGTCTTGGTCTTGGGATGCAAACACCAGTCTTGGTCTTGGGTCTTGTACAAGACCAAGACCAAGAAAGTCTTGGTCTTGTCAGAAACACTAGTTACGCGTGTGGGAACCCTGGGGCGACATGCTATAATGGCGCTCCCGTACACAAGAAAATGTTTTTTGACCAATTAAAAAAAACTTTTAATTGCTAAAAATGTGTTTCATGCAAATAATTTGAACTTATATTATGCTTAATAGCAACTGAGTTAGCCCGAGCGCCGAAATTGTAACCTTTTTATGCAATAACTGCGATTTTGGTCATTTTTTGGAAATTTTTCTTCCAATTTTCATTGGAAGATAGCGTCAAAGCTAACAAATTATGAATATTCTAAAAAGCCTTACCGCTACAATATAAATAACTTCATAAAATAATAATCAATATTTACGTGTAATAGTAAAAAGTAACAAGAAAAACCAAGAAAGAAAAAAAAATCCACAGGGATCGAATCTATTATAATCTAATCATACATTATATTTATATTTTATCATCATTTTTAATTTACTTTACATTTCTTAAAATATTTTAATAATTAATTTTCCCGATATTATTAATTTAACAGTTGAAACTGCTTATTTTACAGTAGCAGACTAACCACATAATTAAAAATTATCCAGCAGCCTGAAACTCCTGATCTTCATATACAGTAAACTAAAACTCTCTCCCGTTATACTAACGTTGTTCATAACAACATAAACTGCTACTCTTTTGTCGATATTTTCTCAATTAAAACTTTACTTGTATGTACAGGGTGTCTATAAAATACCTTTACAATTTCACTTCTTCATAATGCGAAAACCAAAATAGCATAATGTTAACAATCTCTCAAAGTTTTATGTATGTGAGGAAATATTTTTTTGCAGTGATTACATCATTTCTACTAGTACGTTACCATGAATTTCAGGTATATCCAAACACAGCATGTTTATAAGTTCAGATATATGCGCGAACCAAAGAAACATAATACAGATTGAGCGATCCATTGTTGGAAGATGACTTCTCGATAGAAGACTTGTACATGATATTTTGTAAAATTTTGAAATTTATTTGCATCTTTGTGTTTACTTTGGTTGCATTAAACTACTCTATTCGTTCGGATTTCTCTTGATTTAGCCATTTTTACTATTTGCACATTTCTCCGCTTTGTGCGTAACCGAAATGTTAACTAATGCATAGGAAAAAACTTTAGGAGTGCATGAATATAATAAAAAAACTTCAACGATTTATCTCGCTTAGTTTTTGAGTTATTAAGAAAGAAAATTGTGAAGGTATATAAGTTATTAAGAAACAAAATTGTTGTTTAAGCTATTAAGAAATAAAATTGTTGCTTTATAGACACCCTGTATATTTTCAGTAGCATTATTATAATTACCAACTCAAAACGAACTTAAAACTTTTTGCAGCAAGTTAGTGCTATTTTCTTCTAAAGCAGCAAGAAAGATGCTTCGATTTTAATGAGTTATGCCATGCTTATTATTGAATTAAGTATCGCTTCTACAACACGAATTGACTATGATAGGACCAAAGTGGCGATAATTGAGTTTCAACGAAGATTAGAAGGAGGCAGTAAACAACTGGATTTGCAACTTTTCGGTTAGCTGAGAGAAGTTTATTTTTTTTTTGGATGAAGATTTCATATGACGTTGTTATGAAATTTGAAAATTTATGTTTAGAAAATTGCGAAAATCTAGATATTTTTTTTTACTGTATCACTATTTATGGATAGAAGTTCAATATATACTCTGAATATTCGCTCAAATTTTAAGAAATAATACTACATTTTTCGAGATCACATTTGATGAGAATTACGAATTTGAATTGAGAATAAAATTAGAATGAACAGCGGCACAATATTATCTTAAAATATCATTGGAAAATTATAACGAGAGTCAATTATTATCGATATTCACAAATTTCACTTTTCAAACGTATAATTATGAACCAAAAACGACATTAAAATGCAAAGTCATGTATATAATACCATTATTTTCGGATCGATCGCTACACTTTTCATAATCTAACAATAAACGCATCAATTAATATGAAGTATTATTATGATCATTCTAATTTTAAACACACTCCCCCCCCCTCCTAAACCGTTCAATAATCAATGATAAACCTTTACACTGTAATGTTTAGAAGGATTTTAAGAGAAAAAACAACCATGTCGATGTCCGAGGGGTTCACCAAGTTGTAAACATTTAAACCAGACTGTTGACCAAATTGGACAAACCAAAGACTAAAAAAATATTAATTGAATTCTTTTGATCTAGGATTGATTAAAGTGACAGGTCTATTTTGATTATCTGACTAATACATGTCAGTTTTTCAATACTGTATTGAAAAACTCGCAGATAGTCAAATACTTAAAAATAAGTTTCTCTCTTCCTCAACATAAGCGATGGATTTATTTTAAGAACTTTAAGGAGGATTTTTAATTCATCCTGTGAAGTAGTTCTTCTGGTTCATCCAAAATGTAATCTGTTTCTCTCAGTGTTTTTGGCCAGTCTCTTCTGCAGAGTATTTATTAGACAATCTCAGTCTTTTCCTTATGCTTGTTATATCTCGAGAAGTTATGGTTGTACCTCTGTTCTTGCTCAACCATATAGTCAATCTGTGATTATTTTTCTCAATAGTTGGAAACTCTTAGTAATTATACATAATGGTCATCAGATTCAGTACCTGACCAGATCTACTAAGTTCACAGTCAGTTCTATGGTCTATGTATCTACAGTATCTGTGTTTATTTCTTTTCACAATATATGAAAATATCAATTATTCACAATACAAAAATTTCTCTTTAACTTTAAAATTATAATGGTGACGACAATAAGGTAGACTGACAGAAGCTGACTAAAACTGCAAGGAACTGAGAAAATCTAACGAAACTGGTTAAAACCATGACTCAAAAAGAATAAATACTGCATATCTATCCTTTTTGAGTAATATTCATCATCAAATTCAGCTCTTTCGAAGTAATGTTTCGAAATATAAAACTTATTTCTGAAAATACATACAGAAGTATAAATTCGATGTTCTTGTACATTGGTATATGAATTTGTGAGTGATAAACCCTTCGTCTATGTCCATGCTGTGTGCTCATGGGAGCGTTTGAAAGCTTCTATGAATGCATTTGATACACTATATATTCTGATTCGTTTAATCTGCATTGTGTGAATCTATATTGATTATATTTGTATGGAAATTAGTTTTGTTATAACGCATATGGTGAAATGTAATGCAACGGGATTGAATGAAAATCCCATGTATTTTACGTTTTAGTGATTCGTGTGAGGATTAGTTTCATTTAGAGCATTGGATTCAAATGGAATTTTTACTTCGATTAGTTTTTATAGCGTAAATGTTCATTGAAGAGTGTTATGGCGTATTGAAGTAAAATATAATTTTTAGCAAGTGTACAGTAAAAATAATATGAATTAGTAAATTATACTTATATTTGTCGACATGATCCAAAATATTTGACACGAGAGAGAAATATCTTTTGAATGTTACTATATGCAATTCTAAATATTCCAGTTATTTCAAGTTAAAGATGTTTTCAAGCAAATTTTTAAATTAGGAAATCAATTACCGAATTCGTATTCGGTAATTGATTTCCTAATTTGAAAGAAATAAAAAAAATCTGCTATGCTTCTGCTTACTGTTATGTAAAAATTCTATCATATTGTATTATTTTTACCAAGTTACCAAGTTTTAAAGTTATCAAGTCTTAGTCGTTTTGTATCAAAAAATAGTTTTAGAGCAAGACCTTGTATAATAGACTACTTTATATATTTATAAGTGTAATTCTAACACACCCCTGTTTGATTGACAGAAGCCATTAAATAATTTTACCAATTTATTACTTCCAAGTCATTCAATTCAATATTTCATTCTATCCGTGTTTTGGAAGTGTCGTTTAAAAAGTTGCGCGAATAGAAAAAACTCCTTTGGATTTCTATCTTTTGAAAGGTCAATACTGATAAGTGAAACTATGATACAGCACTTCTCAAGGCTTAGAAATTTAAAACACAAATTATATAATATAATTATATGAACCTAATAACACTACAGTTTTCTGAAAAATATTTCCAAGAATGATTAACCTGAAATATTGTTATTTTGTTATTCTGAGGCATTTGTCAATTTACTGTTGTAAACAGAGTATGTAAATAAACATTATTCTCTCTCTCAACATGTACTGATGTTGTCTATACTGCATATCTTAATAAATTTTCGAGTTTAAGTTATCTGTTTGAATCTGGAAATTAATATCCTTAAACTTTCTCAAAATAGTGAACTCAACCAAAATATAAAATTCAATACAAACATTATTTAAAAGGTTACCTGCAAATAATGAACTTCCGGTGTTCTGTTATTTTCTTGTACCTTATATTATCAAAGATATTTTCCAAAAAGTTTGACATTTTTTACCCAACGGCTCATAGATTTTCCACAAGGTAGCACAAATACAACCCTAAATTTCGCTGCCTTGCTAAATTATTCACTGAAAAACACATCGATTACGTAGTAGCAAAACTGACTTAGCAATAATGCAAATTAATCATTTTATTCACATATAAGTAGTTGTCTCATTTTCGGCCATGCTTGCTCCGCTACCTTACAGCTTATTTTCTTGCATTTTCTAAGGTGAATATCTCAACAATCGGTGAATTTTGAGAGGTAAGAAAAATAATAAGAGTTTTTTATATCAAGAAGACTAATATTATGTTATAATATCAGAAAGTCAATTTAACTGCAGGTAACCCTTTAAAACTACCAAAATACTTCTCCCATATTTCTGCCCACCTCTCTTTTATTTTTGAGTATTACACGTTCGCGTTTGATAAACATCACTTTATGAGAATGTTAGTTGTTATAACAGACCATTACATGCTTTAAAGACTTTTACTTCTTTGTGGGATTAATGAAAATCCCATGTGAAAATGGGGAATTTAAATAAAGATATGGGAAAGTATAGGGATTTAAAAGGGAAAATAAAGGGTTTGTTTTTCAACATGGGTTTACCGAACAATCACACATTATATACTGTAATAGAAGAACTTTGTTTTTGTTGGAGTCTCAGCTTAATTTTAATTTTTTTTTTGTTACTTAGTACATTATAATTTTAGAACGAAATTATTAAAAAGTTAACACTTTAGAATATTTCCTTATTTTTTATAGTAATTCTTATGTGATTAACAGTTTTCGTTTTCATTTGTTACGGATTTTCAATATAGATAAATTTGTTAATTTACTGCTATAACTTTTATTATATATTCAATTTTCAAAGTTGTTTATGTAACTTTTTAAATAGGTTCAATTATATTATTTTTGTGTTTGAATGTAAAATAGTTGAAACTGATGATGATCCTCCTGCTAACACAAAAATAATCGAAAAAAAAAAAACATGTTTTCAGTGATAAATTTGAGTTTACACTATTATCAAAACGATTGCGTGTCTCCTAATAAACTACTCAGTTTTTTATACTCTGAAGATGGAGTTGTACTTCGAAACTTGTCAATATGATTCAATATCAATACAGGAATCATTACATACGTTTTTGTTGTGGCTGTTAATAACTATACCATTGAATTTCAACTTTGTGGAAGAATAATTTAATAGTAACTCATGAAAATCACCGAAATTTAAAACAGGTAACACTTGAGTCCAAATTTGATCCAGACAGCTTACAAATACCAGATGAAAATCGACTGTTATGACTATTTTTTAACAAAAATTTTCTTTTTTTAGAAGAATTGTGAACATTTCCTAGACTGTGATAAGAATCTCATAATCGAATTAAAATTTTGGATCAAAATTCTTATCATGGAATAATCGAATCCGAAATCACTTTATGATAATCATGGAGTTTTCACAAATGTAATACTTTTTACATTATTTGCGAATCTTTCGAGTTCCGGATAGAAGGAAAAAAATCCAATGACTATTTGTTTGATGATTTGCATAAAAGGTTTCAAATAATAGATTCTAGTATTATTTGTTAATTATATCTAGTACATTTCAAGGTACATTCATAAATTCTTTAAGAGTAGGAAAATTTCTTTCATCTCGACAAATGATTAATAAAATATAAGTTTACCTTAATACTAGTGAGGCTGCTCGCTACAATTAGTCACTACAAAGTCGCTATTTGCCTATGTTTATTCTTATTAATAGATAGTTATATGCAAACACTTGGTATTTTGGCATTTTTTTTATTTGCAGTTATAAATAATATTCAGGAAGGAACTTGAATTTGTAGTGCAAAGCTAAATTTCCAAATACTTTTACGTCCTATATTGAGATTATCAGTTATATAATTATATAATGAATTGTGGACGCAGCAATTTGCAGGGGAATTTTTTTCAATTCTTGCTGAAATTCTTTGTGACTTATAGATTTCAAAATATATTATACAAATCACCAGAAAAAAATTGAGAATTTAGTGTTACTTACTGTATGAAACTAATTTGTTCCCTTCCTTTATATGCTGGAAATCAATTCAAGTAATTATAAAAACATGAAAATATATTTATGATTAAATATATTAAAAAAAAAAAATTAAACCCAATGTGTTAACTATCTGTAAATATCTATTACATTTTGAAAGCAAATCTACTCCATTTCATTTCTATCTCCTCAAACATAAATGCAAATGATTCAGTTGGTTTTTGCTTGTCTAATCAAAGTAGTGATTACAAGAAAAGTCGCTTTTCTCTTCCGAATCTCTGGAATTTTAATGGTAGAATTATAGAATGTTCTAGAAAGATATAAAATTAATTCATGAAAGAGGGTGTGGAGTTGTATATTTTGCCTGAAATTTATTTTGTTTCACTTTTTGGAACTTTCCAAAAGTTGTTGGGAAATTATTGTCAAACTGTTCTGTGTTTCGTTGAAATGTTTTTTGCGGATAAAAAGTTTTTAAGTCCGCAGATGTATGATGATTGATGAGGGTTAGAGAGTTTTGTCTGTTAAAGTTGAATTTTTATAGAGTAGGCGTAATATGCTGAGCTTTTGGTGGGTTTGACAGTTAGATGATGCAGATCTATTTGTAATTTTTACGTTTTTAGATGTATTAACTTCTGAAGATGAGGTGTATTGCCTTGAAACATGTTAAGATAAAGAAATAAATCAACAACATTTAACAGAGGAATGGCTATTATTCAAAAGTTTGATGATTCCATATTAGTAAATATTAAAATAATTATTTTTATCTTTATGGGAAGATATTCATTTCAAATGTATTATTACTAAACCCAGCAGTTAACTGGTGCTAATTATTAAGAATATATAGTGTAATAATGTACATTATACTTACATAGAATAGGATTTTCTTTAAGGAGATTATTAAATCTCATGCTGATCTGTTCTTTAGTTATGAACTGAGACTTTGGAACTTTGAATTGAAGTCGACCATTCTCCAAATAAACTTCTGTACTCACTGTCAAATTTACATTTACTAAATAAAATAAAATAAAATTAATATTAATTATTGCTATGATATTCCACGCCTATCTCAAGAATTAAACAAGTTAACTTACAAAATTTGAGCCAAAACGATCCACTCCCACTGATATTGAAAACATTTATATTTCCTGTCATTACGTATTTGCCAACTATTACGACTTCGTCGTAGAAGATGAGGAGATCCACCGTCTTTGCAGCATAATTCATGCTGAAATTAACAAACAAAATGTATACCAGTAGGAATTAAAAGTATACAATATTATATTGGGATTAAAAAATGGATTATTGACTGGATTATAATTCGTTATTGCAGATTTTATTGAAAATTAAACTTAAAACAGATTTTAAGTTAAAAAAAGGCCTGCAGGGTTGAAAGAAATTCGTTACAGAAGTGAAGAAGTCTATTTTGCTACCGAGGGCTTTTTTTAACCGAAACTTAATTGATTCAAATATATCTGGTATACAAAAATGTAAAGAATCTAATTTCATTTTTTCATCAAAGGGTAATAATCTGTGAAGAAAGTAAATAGACACAGATGTTAGCCATTCTCTGCATGCCGTAACACAATTCTTTAATTTTGAACCAGCTTCACAGCATTATACTTCATCATCAGCAAAAATTCTGCAAAAAACAAGGAATTTAAATTGATAAAATTACTAAAATATATGTAACATAAATATACTCACAGAATCGCTAATAAAAATATTAGTTATTGTACCATCTACAAATGGAAGAAGAAGATAGCATGCAGAGAAGGGCAAACAACATCTGTATTTATTTCCTTAATATCAACTTTCTTTTCTGCTTTCAACTCAAGTTTCATACTTTTAAGAATTAAATTCTTACTTTATATCTTTAATTGTATAATCAGTGTATCCTTTGACTGTGATATTACTGAAATGGCATCTTATATCAGCACCGTGTGATACTTCAGTAAATGTTAAATCTTGTAATGGCAACGGCTCCATATCTGGAAGACCAATTGTTGGATCACCTGATCAAAAATAAGGAAAATGATAAAAATTAGGAATACAGAAAGAACAAGAAACCAGTAAGCATTTCAATAAATACTGATGCCATAATATAAGAAATCAATTTTAGGTAAATTGCAAGTGAAAATATTTTTTCATTCATTTTTAAAATAACAATTTGTTTTTGAAATAACAACTTATAATCTACAAAATTCATAAATAATCTTAACTTTGCAAATACAATGAACTCTTATTATGATCAAACATGATTTTTACAAATTCTAGTTTATTTTCCATTTCCATTTTTGTGTATCATTTTCTTCATTCTAAAACAACACTAAAACTTGAGCAGTGAATTTTTCTTTTAGAAGAAACTGCTATAACTAAACTTCGTTATTTAATACATTTTTTTAAATTATTGTGACTTTTTCTCTCAAATTAGCATATATCCCACCAGATTTTAAAGAATAACTGTACCTTCGGCAAAATAATGTTTTTTGTCTGGAAGTTTTTCTATAATACATTTCTGAATTGCTTTCACTTCATCTACAGCTTTACAGGATCTCATCATTTCTAATAATGCTGAAATATTTAAAACAGATCAATTATTGAAACACTGAAAGAAATAATAGTAAACTGTTAACGGATACGAAATCATAAATATTACAATTTTATTTGATCAATATGAGACTATACTAACTCTCCACATTGAAAATGAGAAATTTATTCCACATTTCAGAGTGTTCTTATCACATTAATATATAATTATTAATATCAGTTTCGGCAAATAACCATTTATTTGATGTATTACATTATTTACAGAAATACCAGCTAATAACTAATATAACTTTATTTCCTAAATTATTTTCACATTTTATTATGTATTATTATAAACTGAAAGGATATTTTAAGGGCAAAACAGACACAACAACTTTTTTGTCAACTGGTAAGCGCTTAATGAAAATCAACCAACAGAGTGAAAGGGGCGGGGCCTAAATCATTAAGTCCAACTCTTAAGCGCTTACTTTTCCAAATCGATCAGGGCACGATTTTTCCAACTTGTTAGTGGACAACATACTCCAAAGGGTAGTTGTGTTCGTGACCATCTTACGTACGTTAAAGTTATATTTTATTTTTATATTTTCGCCATTTCGGTGAAATAACAATTGTTTCATTCCATATAAATTAGTATTTGATTTATAATACCCGCTAAAAGCACAAAGTAATGCTTTCAAAGGATATTTACAGGCTATAGTTAGTTATAAGTTGAGCAACTTCTTCAATGCAGTGTGGCAGCTGTAAGTTTGAAAGTTGAACTTACTGCAATATTAAGTCGTGCCACGTCTGTGAAAAGTTGGCTTGTCTGTTTTGCATTTTGCACTTATTGGCCAATTTTTCAGCTCTACTTTACTTTCTAACAATTTGAAATGTATTTATATAGTTAGAGTTAAAGGTGATTAATTTTGTAATATTATTATAAAGAAATCAATCTACAATTAATAAATTCAATTTTCAGGATACTTTAATTTTAAATATAATCTGACAATTTAATTGACGTTCCAGGATTCTATTTTTCAAATAAAATATATATAAATAAAAAGTTACAAAATATAACTTACTTTCTTCGGCACGAACATTAAATGCAGTTTCCGCTAAAAATAAGACAAGGGCACAGTAAACAAAATCCATGGCAGTAAATGCTGTTAACTATTTCAAATTTAAATAACTTAGTAATGGATAACCACAATCTTTAACACTGTTAGACTTATTATACTAAGTAAAAGTTACCTTGAAGTTTTATGAAACCATAAAGTTATCTAAGCAAAATAAGCTTCTTTTTTCGCAGACAATAAAACTCAAGCCATATAATTATTTTACATCGATCTTGATTTTCAAGTATATAATTGTTAATTAAATAATATACATTCCATTTAATATTAAAAAACAAATGTACTTTTTAAAAATTATATTTCCTAACGTGCTCTAACCAAATGAACCAAACGGACACCAATTTCTAAAACTACAGGATGTCCCAGAAATATCGATCTACCTGAATATCTCCTGAAATATGAATTTTAGAATACTGATGTATTTTGTGGGTCTGGAAAATAAGTTTAGTTAAAATTAAGTAGAAATTATGACATGTACTGAACCTGAAATTTCTAGCTCTGCAACGTTTACATACGGTACAATATGACTGTTCCCTATATTATTTTAAGAAATTGGGCATCGCTGGATCACTCGACAGTGTTTTTACGGTGAAACGGACTACGGCATCTGAAAATTCATAATTTTGATATAACAATGCAATTTACACTAGTATTCTAAAATTCATATTCAGGAGATATTCAGGTGGATCGATATTTGTGGGACATAAGTAAAATTAATTTTCTGAAAGAGCAACAATATAATAGTGTGATATATCACAACATTTTATTGTATAGGAAAACCAAAGCTATTTTCGTTTTATTATACAAAAATCCTTGGTATTTTATTGAACCATAAAAGTATAATTGAAATATTTTCATCTTCCTAAACATAGTTATTATATACAAAGTTTTAGAGTGTCTGGGAAACTATAATTTTTTGATGTTATTTGTAGACCTCTGACAAGCTTGATGATTTAACAAGTTTTCAGTATAGAAAAAAGCATATCAATTCTCCCTTATCCTTAATTTTGTTTTGATGAAAATATTATTTTACTATACAATAGTTACAGTTCAATAATAATAATAGTGTCCAATATAACTAAAAATTTCCGTTATTTTTAAAAGATGCTTCATAGAAATTTTGATCTCCTCACGTTTACATTAATACAGTTGGAAAACTTGGAGAATATATTGTAAAACTGAATTACTTGAAGTATAAACTGGGAGAATTAATATTGATGTAATGTCAGAGAAAAAGTTAGATTCTAATATTTCTACAGTAGGTTACTCAATCATGAAAATGAAATTCCATTAAATATAAATGCAAATTTTATTTTGAAATAAATATTACAAATATTCTGAACCTGGTACATCTGCAAGATCAATAACATTAAAAATATTATTTGTAAATATTTCAAATTCGTGTCTGAGGTGATCAACAATTTGAGGTTTAACTTGCGCAATTACAGCCTTAGAATGTTCGTTCAGGATTTTATTAATAGTTTCACCTGAAAGAGAAAAAAAAGAGAAAAATGTGATTATATTTAAGGAAAGCTAATTTAGGATTTTTAAATTATTATTATATAGTGATTAAAAGATAATTTTATTATCTGAATGCATTTCAGTTAATTTTGGATGAAAATTAATTTCTTTTCTCATTTAAAATTTGCTTCTACTACACTTAAAGTAATGATGATTTCATATAAGATTTCATTAAGCTGATTATAATAAAATGCCAATTTTATTAGGAATACAATCAAATGTTATGTAGATAAAAATAACTGACTATAGACTTCACAGTGAG
>JAQIWE010002458.1:0-13201 GCA_034698565.1 Campodea plusiochaeta | reverse complement strand
ATTCACAGACTACTTAAAAAAAAGTTGGTGACATTCTTAGGACAGTCAACATAAACTCACATGGTCATGGTCACGTTCACAATCACATTTATTCCGTGAGTTATACCGATGCAGGGCTCCGCAGAGACAATTTTGGCTTTAGAAATATCATTGCACAACCAATAGAGTAATCTCCATCATAGAACTTCTGCAAAACCGTTTTCATTGCAGTCTAATGTCATTTAAAAGTGATTTTTCACTGTTTTTTTGATTCCGGCCTCTACCAGCCCCTGATTTTATTTTTAAGTAAATTTGTTTATGGGATACAAAAATATAGAATTAAGGCTATATATTCTTCTTTAATTCATAAAAATCGATCAATCGGTTGCAACTTGGCAGCCGATTGAAACGTGTCAGCTCGCTCTGAGACACCCTGTACAAGTTTCTATACTATAGTGTAACATTATGCATAATTTCTTTCGTTCTTTTTCATCTTTTCTGCAGTCTTATTTATAATATACCATTGCATAATAAAATACCATCTCAAGTAATATAATACTAGTTCATTGGTTTGTGTCATCAGTGAAAACAGTAAATATCAAGAGAATTCAATAAAATTTTCCGAATGGTCTCTACTCTCTAGTATAAATATTGTTTGAAAATTTTGAAATATTCTAATTTGAAATCAGATTATACACATTTCCCCAACAATAATGTAAACATGTATAATACATTTCTTCCGTGCGGTAAATTTTACGGATATATCTTAATATTATCGTAACCTTAAATTTTAAAGGTTGCGATTTAACCATTGTATGCATCTTATGTAATGTCATTTTAGAAATATTATAACAAAACTCAGCAGTTTTAACGTCAAAATGTACTTAAGAACCCCGAAAATAAACGACCACAAGATATAAAAAAACATATGCCTGTAAGCAGTGTAACCCACATTGAGATAAAAAAAAATCTGTCAGAACTTTCACTTGGTGCCAGTTGCAGTTCATTTGAAAAGTTTTATCTCCACTCTCTCTCCTCAACAGATGATGACATGGGATGAAAGGGAAGAATGGACCCGGGTATGTGAAAAGGAGAGAAAATCACTGATGGGATGAACTCGAATTTCACAATGTAATGTTGCAGTGAGAAACAATATCCTTGCTTTCTAAAGAGAGAAATTCGCGTCTGTAAGTTCATCCCGGAACCTTTCGTTCGATTTCTCTACCGAGCTTTCAGAATGTATACTAGTTCAGAGTTTCTGTCCTTAGGACAGTGGTACTGAAGTAAAAAAATCGACGTATAGGTATCGTGCTTTCATTCCAATCCGTTGACATGAAAGTGCTTTAGTCAAAAGTCTCAAAACCGACCAAGAATTCGAATTTGAATTTCTATCTTGAAACTTCTGATTTGTTCACAGATTTTCTCCGGAACGAATTGACGATTTTTTTTATCAGAACTTCAGGAGGATATTATTATATACATTACAGTAATGTCATTACGATATAGGCATTTCTGTCTTACAACATTTATTTAATTTGGTTTTTATTTTTCGAACAATTGCTTGGGTTTATAAGTAAGATACCATAATTATACGAAATGCAAAATTGAAGGTCGAGACCATGACTTTTATTTTGTTGTTATAGGAAAAATAATATATTAACAATAAATTAATAAAGAAATTGAATAAGACAATAAACATAGAAATGAAACTGTACAGGACCAAATGGAAGCATTCCATACAATTTTAGTTAATGTCTATAGCATGTTAATTTATTTTAAATGAAATGAAGGGAAATACAGGCATCATAAAAAGTAAATAAAACTATAACACCGAAATTCTAAAAATGGGTCATATCTCATAAAGAGATGGACATTGGACGTATCACTGCATGTGTATTCAAATCATGTATTACTAACTAGATCAAAACCATGTAACTATATGACTTAAAGTGGTCATCAATTTGATGATTGTAGGTTATGTTAAAATTATCAATACTTTCACCTCTTCAAACTCTATATTATTGAAATAAACTCTCCTCAGCTTTTCCTACAATTCTTCAAATATATAGACATGAACTCGAAAAGTGTCTGGAGTGTTGTTGTTGTATTGGATTTCAAGTACTGTTATATTGGTTTCCACTTTTGCTCTACTCTTACAAGAAAAACAGACAGGAGTTCAAATACAGTGAGATTTCAAAAGGAAAAAATATTGGAAATAAAATATACCTGGTATCCTGGTATACAATACCTGGTATACTTGTATGACTGTAAATAATAGAATGTTTAAAGGGACTGGACAGCGAAATAGATTTCGTTTAATTTTATTGGATGTACTGATAGTAATAATTTTTCTATTATTTTTGAAATAAAAAAATGACCATTTTATTGTACTTTTTCCATTCATGAGATAAGGCTATTAAAAAAAACAGCATGAGAGGAGTTACCTGCAAAGCGATTTTTTTAAATCTCAGCATCTAAGAGCTTCACAACAACCAAATAGTTTTTATTAAATAAATTTATTTATTTTAAGACTTACAAAAAATGAACAAATTCCAACTTATGGTTCAGAAGTTATAAGCTCCGAAAGGTTTTGGGATAGATGTTCACAGGTAATTCAGTGAGTTATTATCTGTGAGTTTCATGTGGGCGTATCACCAAAATGGCTCAACGACCGATTTTGTTCATTCATTTTCCAAAAATCATAAAAAAAAATTCAATAGAAAATACTGTTAACATAAAAAAGTAGAAAATTAGCTGTCCAGTGCCTTTAAAAATACTCGATTTGATTCTATTGTAGAAATATTTGCGTAGCTGATTCCACCCGGCAAAACTATATGTTATAAGTTTATAGATACATACTCATTTTTACCAATATAGTTTTAGAGGCTCCCGCATCTCCTTTAATGCAATATTATTCAACAAAAATACAATTTCATTTTTATAAGTCGTACTTCAAAAGTTTCGCTGATTTTGAGTGTTGCTTACAGCAGATACTAAACAATTTCCTGAAAACTCACTATTGTAATCGAGATGTACGTATAGTGACTTATTAGCAAAAATTGAATTGAAAATTGATATCAAAAACCGAGTTAAACCTATACGTTGAACCCCACAGCGAATTGAGAGAATGGATTATCATCTTATTATAATAATAATTTTAATCTGCTCATAATAATAATGTCGTTAAATCGAATGTGTCTCTGTAACTCTCTTTATCATTTCTGAATAGATTATGCAACTCAAAGACATTCGTTCTATTGATAAAGCCTTCCTGCAACTTCTTAATAGTTTTGGACAAAGATTTACCACGTTAAAAAAATCTGTTCAATTAAAATACTCAAACAAGACAAATATTTTCACTTCTCACTCAAATACCAAACGAAACAGTATAAAGAGACACGTGAAATGTTGTCTGAGTGTTCCAAGATACTGTAGCTATAATAATAATAATAATGGTGTAACAGCCTTTCTTTCAATTTATCCCTATTAGAATGAAATTATCATGTCGGAAACTTAAAAAAAAAAAAAAATTCTAATGATACTGCTTCCATTTGTTATTTTTTGAGATTATTGCTTTCAGAACAACTTAAAATGTCACAACTTTTGTAATGGAATACACTTCATTTTACGAACATAGTTTATCTCAAATTCTTTATGTTATGTAACTACAAAACAAATATTATTGTTCTCTAATTTAATCCTATATGTTAGTAATGTTGCTATACTTACAGCCAAGTGATTTCCTTTTCTATGTCTGCTGGAATTTCAATGATACCCAATCCAGTGCAGTTGATATGTATGTCTTGGCAAAAACAACGTGGTTCTATTTCCGTACAAGCGAAAGCTGAAAGTAAAAAAATGGGTTCATAATTTAACTGAATTATTATTTTAAAAATTCTTTTGTATGACACGAACTCATGCAAATTAAAAATTACAGGTGCAATTAATTTAGAGCACTGAAATAAAATAAACAAAATGAATTTATTCTACTGGAAATGGTATGCGAGTGACAGTAAATGTTGAATATTTATCTGTTTGTCCTGTAAAGATATGATAAACTAAGTTTTTATAACTATAAATCATCATTTAGAAACATACAGATTTTTCATTCCTTAAATGTTGCAGAAATTAATTACTAAAAGTCAACCAAAATAGTATAATTTACAATAAAACTAAAAAGAGAAGAGTTCAATGAGCCTTCCGATTTAAGATGCTGGTTAATAAACTTGACGAGTTTTCAGTTGGCATTTATTTTTTTAGAAGGATTGTCTACATAATTTAACTATATATATATATGGTGTATTTAATTCCATTTTATTAAAATCAATATGTTATAATGTATTACTATTACATTAAATTACAATAGCTTGCCTGGCTTTAGCATAGAGTTTCATCTATTTAATGTTTTAGTATGTACATTATATTTTTGATTATTTTTCTCACATTTCTAGACTGAGAAGATAAAAAAGTATGATTTGCATTACTCGTTTATTAATGCAAATTAAGTAGCGGATTCATCGTGTATAATAATCTCTTTGAAATAGAACATCAAAACAAACCAATTATTATTTTCATAATTTTTGCAATGCATCAACACAGTTATATACTTCATTATTCAACAAAAACATATTATAGTTGTATTAACTCCTACATGGATTACACGATTCTGGAGTACCAGTATATACTATTGATATTGTAGCAGTAGTAGCACTTCACCTCTATAATGTACTCAAATACAGGGTGACCCAAAATAACGGAGTGGGAGTTTACCGAGTTTCTGAATGAGTATCGTACAAGAAAATCATATACTGCCTATATGTAGATTGATCTTTTATGTTGTAAACTTCAATATATATCGAGTTCCATTTCCAAATTTTACGCTTTCATTTTTTCCCTTGATGTAAAGGAAATCAAAGTCAATTTTAACCTTGCACAAAGCTTAAAAACGAAAATATGGTATTCTTCGTAAGCTGAATCTTCCACCCAAAACATCATCGACAGCAATTGACAGGTAAACATGACTTGGCCATGAAGGAATCCATAATATGAGTGGGTGAAAGTAGATTTTTACCATTGCAGGAACCAAAAAGGTTAAAAAAATACATTATTCGAAATTGGACTGTTTCAGTGAGAAAAACACTAGAAAAATCGTTATAAGTATTCAATCAGCTTATCGAGTAGTCAAAATGAAGCTACAACTTATGCACTTCGATCTCCTAAAAGCTCAATAGCTCAGTTATACAAATAAATTTGTCAGACTAAAAAAAACGAAATCCTCCGCTGGGCCGCAGGTCGTCGCCGGAGGAAGTGAGCTTTTTTTGACAAGGAGCTATTCAAGATAAAAAATGATTTTTTTACACTTACTAGACTCATTTTCTGACCAATGACTTGCTACTTTGGCTATTAAATTATTTTTTTTATCTTGAATAGCTCCTTGTCAAAACAAGCTGACTTCCTCTATCGACGATAAATCTGCGGCCCGACGGAGGATTTCGTTTTTTTTAGTCTGACAAATTTATTTGTATAACTGAGCTACTGAGTTTTCAGGAGATCGAAGTGCATGAGTTGTCTGTAGCTCCATTTTGGCTACTCGGTAAGCTGATTGGGTACTTATTACGATTTCTCCATCGTTTTTCCTTCCTGAGACAGTCAAATTTCGAATAATGAGCTTTTGTGATTCCTGCAATATATGGTAAAAGTCTACTTTCACCCACTTATACTATGGTTTCCTTCATGACCAAGTCATGTTAACTCTCAATTGCTGTCGATGATGTTTTGGGTGGAAGATTCACCTTACGAAGAATACCATATTTTTGTTTTTACGTTTTGTGCAAGGTTAAAATTGACTTTGATTTATTTTAGATTAAGGGGAAAAATAAAAGCGTAAAATTTGAAAATTAAACTGGATATATATTGAAGTTTACAACATAAATTATCAATTTACATAGGCAGTATATGATTTTCTTGTACGATACTCATTCAAAAACTCGGCAAACTCCCACTCCGTTATTTTGGGTCACCCGGGTATATGCGGTAAACCTGCTCTTATATCAGAATTAATACCATTTGAATTTGATGATTGGTTTCATTATGGAATGTAGATTACTTCTGATTATGAAATTTAATGAAAGAGGATTAAGCAGTAAGCATAATGGGTATAAAAGCATCACTCATATGATATTCCAATATTTATTTTTGTTTTATATTATCGTTCGGAACGTAAAAGTTTGATTTTTTATTAGCAAAAACTTCATAATTACAGCAGCGCTTCAAATAGATTGTAAGAGACAAAAATGTAACTATACGATTATTTTCATTTTTAAATACAAATGTAAGGTGAATGTTTGAGCACTTCATTGCGATTCTTTTTAAAAGTGTTATAATTTGAAAGATATGTGTTTATGTGACTTTTTAAATTATTCAAAATTTCTTTTTTAGTTTCCTTATTTTTCAAATGACATAAAAGGTTTTTGAGAAAAATTGACTTCGATGCTCAGGGTTCATAGTTTATATAGCTCTACAGTTTTTTATAGTCACAAGACGAGTTTGACGGCAGTATTTAGCACAAGTATAATGTTGTTTGTGTAAATAAAATCATGATGTGAATTACTTTCGTTTAATATCTTGTACCATATTTTGAGCGCTGCTAAACCCACAAATTCTGGCACCTGAGCCACGGTTATGCGATCAGGTCATTTGGCGATTTGGGCTTTGACTATTGCATATCAAACTGAAATAGTTCATTCGCTTTTCGAATGTTTATTATATATCTACGACATTTAATATCTTTGTAGATGATGGGATATCAGTAAATGAAAGGGAACAATTCTTTGTAAATTTTCAAGTTTATTGTGAAATCATTCTCAAATAGAGCAAAATTTACGGTAATGACCCTTTCTACTGTTCTAGGAACTTGGCCTTTTCAATATAGGCCACTCACTAGCCACTAATTATGTCTACTCTTATATAATAAAATTATCCATAAAATAACATATGTGTAAATTGCCACTAAAGTACTTAGTGCTGGCAGTGGTTCCTTATTAAGTGTCCAAAACTCTGTTACACCTGACATGTTCTGTAGAAGTCAAGGTAATAAAAACTATAAGAAAATGGAAAATCTGTTTGTTTTTTACTTTTAATGCAAATGATTTTAGATTAATGATCTTACTTACGACACCGGTTTTCGTCATCCCATGTTTCAGGACACTCTATAATACTATTACATATCAAAGATGAATCCACACATGCGCCATTGCGACATTTGAAATCATCTTCATTACATACAAAATTTTCTGAAAGAAAATTATATCAATGAATTTCTACATAAATCTGGTTGTACTGATTTTGAAGTGGTCTAATCCATAATTTTGAAGATGAATTATCAACAAGAAAAGCCACTAAATCTCCGAAAATCTATCTGGATATTCCATTTGTATAATGACCATGTTTGGATATTTTCACGTTTTCCTGATAAAGTGTACATTAAAAAAAATATTTTTAATGTAATTCTGTAAAAACTAATAGACCATCTATAATCTTGACATTAATTTTACTTTTATACTTTATAAAATAATGAAATTAAAGATTCAAAATGAGGCAGTATCGGGAATTCTGCATAATTATTTTTTTGGTATTAGTATAAAATAATAAACATATATGGAAATGAATCTGTACTGTAATGATTTAAAAATGTAATGTTTGATTAAAATATAATAAATTTATGCAGACGTTACCTTGAATTTATTTACATAAAAGCAAAATGAACATTGAAAATTAAAAAAGAGTGATTTTCTATCGTGGACGAAGAAATTTCCCGGTGTTGTATTTGTCAGTCATTTCTAGCTCTCAAAATAGTTTTTTTTTTTTCAAAATCTTTAACAAAAGACGAAATGTAAACTTTTTATCCTACAGTAGATATCATGTTTTCGAAGGAATACCTTTCCTAAAAGCCATGTTTTTTATAGCCTCAAACATTTAATGTATACGGAGATACTTTTAATTAAAAAAGGAGAATGCAAAGAATGTGAAACAATCACACAGCGACCTGTAGATTCGTGGTTGATCAGTTTGGTTAATTGTACAAATCTGAAATGATTGCAAAAGAGGGAATGAATCATTCAAAAACTCATTTACAAATAAAAGTTGAGTTTGACTTTTTCGTACTTTCATTATAAGTTCCATGTAACATATAACATTTTAACACTTTTCATGAATTTTTCCATAAATAATTCAGTAGCATGGAATTTTTATACAATTAGTGCATTTTCATTATTTGAATTGCCTATTCTACCTGAAAGTTAACTCAAAAACTTTAAAATTAAAGCATATACATCTATCTCAACAGCTGATTATATGCATGGGTAATTTACATCAGATCAGATTGTTATATATTAATTCTGATTAGGTTGCCATTTTAAACTGTCAAAAAAAAGGAAAGCAAATCTTAAACAGTATCATGCTGAATATTAGGATCCATAACTGACTGATTTACTAAATTATTAAAACCTAGTTACACAGAAAGCGATTTCAAGATTCAATTATATATTGAAATTTAAAAACATCAGGATAGTTCGATGTTTCTAAATCCAACGAAGGAAAAAAGGTTCACGTAACAGAACCCACAAAAAAAAAATCTGTTAGCGTTCTATATTGTTTTGAAGTGGCTTCAATAGAACAATATCAATATACGTATACAGTTCTGAAATAGATGTAATATTGAAAGCACTCGAGGGCAGTGAGGATCTTCATATAACAAAACTAAAAAGAACTGTGAGGTGAGAAGCCAATACAATACATTCAACTATATACGTTTATATCTATAGGAATCTCATCGATAACCGATATCCATTTTTCGCAGCTGCTATGGGAAGTAAAACTGACTCTTATATTTAAGAATTCCTTAAAGGTGAAAATAATGGGAAAGGACATGACAAAATTATCTGATACTTTCAAGCAATTTCAACACCTTTTATGCCAAATTACCAATGCCTATCAATTTTATCATCCCTGTAGATATCGCACATTCTGGGAAACATTCATTACAAGTTTTATCGATTATTATGTTGTAATTCTAGATTTAGAAATAGCTTTAGATGAGAAATTAATTAAGAAATACGGTTTTTTGGATGAATGCAAATGAAAATCTTCAATAACAAAATATTTTTGAGAAGTAAATAGAATGGTAATAATTTGAAAGGTCAGTTTTTGCCAAAATAAGACAGTTAGCTGAACTGATAAGTGACTAAGTTACCTGTGAACCTCATTCTCAAAATATTCAGGTGCTCATAACTTTTTAATTGGTCAGACAGAATTTGGTCAACCTGGTTTTAAATTGCAACAAATAAATTGATTTCTTTTTTAAAATCTAAAAGTAAGGTATAGTTGCTGAAGTCCGGAAATTAAGGAAATGAAGTCCGGAAAAAGTTAACACCTTTCATGCTTTGTTTAAAAACTCGTCATAATTCATGAACGGAACATAGTATGATCATTTCTGTTACAAAATAAAAAATAGTGGAAAAAACCTAAATTCCCGGCTAAAAATAACATGATATAACACTAAAAATAACACAATTATAAGTGTAAAAGTATTTTAGATTGTAATTTTGATGATCTGATGAGGAAGCGTCGAAGCGATCGGTCTTGGTGGTGTAGTACGTATTTATACGAAATATATTATTATTCGATATTGGTTGTGCATATTGTTACAGAGTACGAGACTTATTGCACATAAACTCGAAATGAAGACTTTTAGAAATGCAGTGAGTTCATAATGTGAAGGGTAAAGATATATTTCAAGGACGTATAGTCGAGCGTGAATTTTTGTTTTCCATATCGCAATTATAGGAGTACTTATGGATGTGAGTTCTACTGATTCTGCAGGCGAGCAGGACAGATTAGAGCACTAGAGAAGGAGAAACAATGCTGACAAATTACTATTGTTTTCAAAAAAAAAACTGATCTCTTTAATAGTTCCCGTATTCGATGTGATTTATAAAGTCGTTTCAGTTAAAATATTTTAAACTTTTGGAAAGCTTCATAATAAGAGATTTTCATACGGAGAGAAAATCGACTCTCTTGTATTTTATCACTTTCATTTCAGTAGTAAGAAGTGTGAATATAATTTGACTGATATTGGTTTGTTATGCATCCCATGATATAGTGCTTCTCATGTTTGTTTCAGTTCTCATCTTTTTATTGATTTCTTTAACTAGTTAGTAAAATACCAAAACTTTATAACCAGCTTCCTAAGATCTGAAATTCGGGTTATATTTCTTCAGCAGCAATTAACAGAATTTATGTATTTATTTTCTTAAAAATAAAATAATAAATTTTAAAGCAATTATCTGAAAATTTATATAATCAATATGAAAAAGAACATCGTTCCCATGTGGAGTTGGCGCTTCTGGCTATAATTGATCTACATTCTAATATAATTTAAAGTGTTGATTAAAATTATCAAAGAATTTTGTAAAATAAATTATCTAAAAGAATCTCTCATTATTTTTTTCCCGGATAAAAAATGTTAAAAGGTGAACATTAATATCATATGAAAATGTACAATATTTTTTTATTTCTAGCATTAAAGTGTTCTCAGCATGATTGATTCACTCACATTTAATTCAGCAAATAAACGCTGCAGCGGATCAATATCACCAAACTGAAAAGATCCATAATAATCAAATAACTTCACTAAACCTCAAAATCCTTTATGTCATGGTTGAAAGCATAACCTATAACCCTCAAAAGTAATATAATCAACTCACTGCATTCTTAATCCAACCAATAACTTACCGCATCCCCTGAGATGTGAATTATCTGCGCATCCAGAACGTTCTCCGCCTGTTTCAAGACATCGAAGTGATTTATTCACACACTGCCCATTCAGACATTCAAATTCATCCGCAGAACAGGGACTCCATTTATTTGCTGGAAGAGAGAAAATTCGAGTTAAGACTGAGGTTTTTTCCCTTTGGTTTCAGCAAACTGCACCATCAACACATTTTTTCTTCCTTTTTTTTTCTTGGAACGGTAATCTCTTACTTGCAGGACAAATACAGTTGGGGTTGAGGATTCTTTGGATTTTTTTGTGATTGGAAAGCTCATAGGAGACATTGTTTTGTTTGAATGGATTTGTGATTTGAAGCAGTAAAAAATACGAGCATATGTTGTCCATAAAAACTGAATGGCTGGAAATAGTTCTACCTAAGAAGCGATTGAAAAAAGTAATAGATATTTTAGGTGTATTTAATAAAATTAAATTACATTGACTCCATAAAGTATATAAATGGAAAACAATATCCATTTAAATTGACCCTCTGGAATGTTTTATTAAGCTGATAGGTTTCTAGGATACTCTACCAGGAAAGCAAGGAAATCTCACGTTCATCAATATCATCCAGCATCAATAAAGTACTGTATATCTCAAAATATACTGCTGTGGTCTTAATACCATCTTTTATTATTATCTCAAGAATGAAAACTTCTTCAACTGTCAACTGCTTACTGTAACAGTAAAATCTACAGTAGATAACTACGAAAAAAATGAGAAAATAATTTGAAACAGAGCAGCTTAGTAGAAACTTGTCATGTTAAATACTAATACTTCAAGAATAAACTAAGAGACTCTTTCCAGAAACTAAATCAGAATTTGATCTAGCATAATAATTTAAGACTGTGTTCTTTATTTTTCAAATGCCCAAGTAAAATCTTCCTTTAAAGCGCGGATGGCATCTTTAATCATAAAATCAATTTTCCCTTTGTTAATTTACCTAATAGTCACTTTCACATCTCCACTGAGCCCTGTCCATCATATTTGTTATGACATCTGACATTTCCTCTACCTAATATATATCAAACTGAATAATGTGCAAACAATACGGTCACTTCATCGGGTATAGAAAAGATAATAGCCTGAGCTAATAAAGTCAGCGATAACAGAGGGTTACTTGTTACAGTATACTGTACAGTAGATTCAATTGCGGAATTTCTGTACTTTTCTCGTGGTTGCGCTCGGAAAAAAAGTTGTAATATACTGTTTTAATATGGACAGTTTATTCTTTCTGTATATTCAGCATATCCGTGAGGTTTACTGTATATCAGTTTAGATCAGGAACGGATTAAGGGCGGCCCGAGGATTATGGGGCCCTTAAATAAAGTTTTTTTGTGAAAATGTTCCAAATTTTGTGTAAATGATCAATTTTCTGTTAAAACAGGCAAAAAATGTTGCAAAATATTTTTTTGATACAAATTACTTCATGTCATAAAAACTCTAAAAATGTATTTTATTTACGACGAACAAGAACGTAAAATTATGAGCCAAATGCATAGAATGTACTCCTGTTTGTGATAAATTGAAAAATTATTTTTACTGTTATATGAAAAGTCAAAAAGTAATTTTCAGAATATTAGTAAATATCAGTGGAAAGCAGCTAAAAATGGGTAGTTTTTCAATGTAAATTATCAAAATTTCGCTTGTCGTGCCAATAACCATGATGACGCGCTTCGGAAGGTCTTCGACTTCGTCTTTTTCAAAATCCTGGGCCCTTAAATATACTTCGGGCCCCTGGCCCCAAAACATCTTAATCCGGCCGTGGTTTAGATTCTCGTGTGGAGACAAATTCATTAATTTTTACATTGATAACTGAAAGGCGAACCTGTCTAGACTGATATTAAATTGTTTTTTTAGTAATACTGCTATTTAAGAATAGTTAGAATACGTATACCGTATTCGAAAAAAGAAATTGTGTTGAATTTATATAAGTTTATTGCATGACCACCACTAAAGTTTATGTTCGTTTTTTTAAACTTTCGGATATAATTAAAAAAATCATGATTTTTTTGTTGTGCAATGACATGTATTTTGCATTTTTTTGTACCCCAGTTGCAAAAAAATGAGTCTTCATAAAATAATACATGGGAAAATATAATTTATGTAAAACAGCTTTTTAAAACTATTCCGATGGTATATATATCCATAAACATGTTGCTGTAAGGAACATGTGATGGAATTGTGAGATATATGTTATATCAATGATTAGTATTATAAGCATTAAACCTCCGGGTCAATCCATCCATGTATATGGATAAAATACTACATTTACTGAGATAAATAGGCACGCTAAAAGAACTGCAATGTATTGTGAAATAATGTATAACAATTTATCGACATTTCAGTATTTATTATGATAACAGTTGCAGGATAAATTTTACTTCGATTTTACTA
>JAQIWE010002457.1:0-13201 GCA_034698565.1 Campodea plusiochaeta | reverse complement strand
TAAGAAAACAAATAAATCATCAAAGGATTATCAATTGTTCATTTGTTCCAAACCAATGTCAGAAACACCCTAGATGGGTTAATCGATTTGGGTTCGTAAGATTTTGGAAGCACTATAATCAAAACATCACTTCTTCTGTGATTCGCATACTACATAATTTATATATAGCGAGCTCTCATGAATTTCTCTTAGAATTCGATATAAGCATAGTTTCACTATATCCACAGAACTCAATGAATTTTGTCAATGTTAATAATACATTTTTTTTCCATATTATTATTCGTTATTTCTTGCTAGACGATCTACGTTAGGAAACTTCCAAAAAGATAAATTTCTAATCAAAACATAATTTTATCACTCTATAATCTGATAATAAAATTGTACAGACTGCTAATAATATGTAACATTCATTATTATTATAAGATTGCGTCAATTTCTCCTGATAGCCGAAGAATTAATACATATTAATTACAAATTTTATTTTCAAGAAATACTTTATATGGTTCGGGCAGATCAATAAAATCCGTACAGAATACAGATATCCTTATAAATTTTTACAATGTAATGATGAACGCGACAATCTTGCTCTTATAGTACCCCTGGTCTTTCTTGACTGGTATGGGGTGAAAGGACAAGGAACACGTGGTTCTGGTCATTGAAGGAACATTCTGGCGACCTTGGACATTTCCTCTTACAGTGCTGATGGGTGTGTTTGAAAGGAGCTGCAAGTTTCTAAGGAGGACCACTTCTTTTCTAATGGAATGTTTCGGTAATAAAAGAGAGAAATTTATACTAATTCAAAGCCGGCTTGTAATAACAGTAATTGAGTGTTATTAGCAGGAAAAAAGGGAATGATATTCGACAAAAATATTGTAAATTACAGATAAATAATTGGCCAGTAGATACTTTTTGTTATTAATTAGTTCAAATTATTAAAATATCTGGTCTAAGACTTATAATTATTCAGTTTTTCTCAGTGTGTCATTAAAGTTTTTTTTTTCATGAAAAATTTAAAGGATTTCTGAATTTCGACCACTTGCTCATCATTGGTTTTATTATTTTTAAATAACCAGAAAAAATATTTTTGTATAAGAAATAATTAGTACCAGTATGTGGACCATTGAGAAAAAAAACATTAGTTTATTTAATTGTAGGCCTACATGGATAAATCTGGGAAATAGCTACCAGCTATTCTATGTAAACAATGCAACATTTCATTGTAATAATATTGGTTGATCGCAAATTTAGATCTTCTGAGAATTCGTATTAGTTTCGACTGCTGACTTAGAAAAAAGCTGTTTGATGGGTGTCTAGACTGGTTATAAGGTATAGTTGCATATTAATTGCGTTCGTGTGACTGCTTACTGGTTCATTGACCCCATTATCTCACTGTGGTTACCATAAAATCAGCAAATGGTGGTGAGGTATTTATTAGCAAAAGTTGTCCAGGTATTTGCTCCACTGTTAATGGTACTATTGACTTTGAATCTATTTGCAAATAAGAGGGAAACAGGAGTAGACGAATATTTTAAATTTTTGGAAGGAACTGCTTCAGAGGCTGAAGATTACGTCAGCAAAGTAATTGCAACTTTGCTTTAAATTATGTGCACTTGCATTATTAGTAAATTATGCACTTCTGTAGGGGGCAATAGTTTGCCATTCTTCAGTATCGTCAAAGCTGTTAAAAGAATTTGAAGCTGATTTGCAGGTTACTTTGGACATCAAAGCTTTCTGTACACTTTTTTGGTTCTTGATTCATTATAGTTAGTATGTTGTACCTATAATAAACTTTAAGATTATTGTACTGCAATGTACTTGTATTATGCAAAGTTAAAATCCATAGAAATATTTTACTACGAAAAATATCTAAGTATTCTTAGAATGGGAAGGTTTAATTTCTTTTTAATTTGCTTTCAAAATCAATTATAAGGTAATAAAGAAGGGGATTTTTGTCCTGAAATCCTAAGCATGAAATTGGTCACTTTATTTTGTACCCCCCGACCTTACCACCTTGTGATTTAAATAGTTCTCCCTTTTTTGTCCCAGCTGCAACTTTTAGTCGTCTTTTCTGTTTTTAAAATTTGTTTTGTGATCTTTGGTATATGGGTCAGCAGTAAAACGCAGATGTTGGAAAGAAGCAGCTGCAGAAAAAGAAAACATTTCCAACAAAGTCTGCAGATCAGATTCTCAATCTGGTAAAGAGGAAATGACATTTTTGTCACGGAGACAAATTTAAGAAACGTGCTATGATTTTTTTTTAATATTATCTTATAAAACTGATAAATAGGATTAAGAATTTCTATTATCAAATTATAGTCTGTACATTCATTGTGTAATTATTGAGCAGTCATGATCGTTTTATAACTAGAGATGTTATATTATAGGTCTTGCCTATTTAGTCTTCGACTTCGAATTTTTCATATTTTATTTAATACAGTCTATAAAGCCACATATTACAGGCAATGAAGTACGTTAGCATTTATTTTTCCGAAGTTCAAAACACTGCGATAACCGATAAAAATATTTATAAGAAACTATACAGGACTGAGTTTTTGAAACCATAAAATTGGGATTTCTCCAAAAATACTGCTTTGTTCAACTTGATATTATCAAGTAAGACTCATTAATTTCGCAAACGCTGGTTTTACACGTACTGTTTCATTTTACTTTTCTGACATTAATAATACAGTGTTTACTTTTGCATTGTTAATAATCTGGGAAATTCATATTATTGTGTAACATCAAGACATGAGATTCATTTAAAAACTACGTAATTATAACTTTTCAAGTTCATGTTTCAGAGTTTGTACTTCCTTTTGTTTGAACGTTGCGAGATTTATACAAACGAAGGAACTTGTAATTGTGACAGAGAAATAAGCTACTACAATTAAAATATTAGATTGAAGTATTGCGAGTAAATTACATCTAATTCAAAGGAAATATTTGCCAAAACTCGCAAATCTTTGATATTTAAACCAATATTGCGAGAATTGCCAAAACTTTTATTAGAAGTTACAACGCTTTATTTTTTAATTTGGACGAGCAAGTATTTTGTACAGCTGCGGAAAAAAATTAAGTTTCTAAGGAATTACGTACGAAAACTGGTGTTTATAATTAGACCTGTAATCGTAGTGGTAAACGTATCGAGAATTATGATAAAACATAATTTTTAGTAAGAGTTTCTCAATGAATTTAGATGTAAATATTAGGGTCTACTGATTTGATCAAAAAAACTGAAACAATTCTTCCTTGTCGATACATTTTGACAATATTTAATACAAAGCCCCAATCTTCTAAGCAGCGATTTTTTCAGCCCTTGTACAGCTTCCCAGAATCAAATTTGCGAATTGTAATCAACCATCAACTCTATACCCCTACTATGAATATCATGAAACAAATTCGCAACTGTTCAACATTCATTGTCCATCATACAACAAGTGAATAATTCCCCCTTTCCTCTTCAATTACACCTCCCCCTCCTCCCTTATGACTATGAGATGAAAATTGTAGTTTCATTGAAATCGTATTCAAAAGCACTGAGTACCCCTACCCCTTAGGGAAATGATAGGGGTGAAGTGTGTATTGTGGGGTGATCTTTGGGGTTAATATGGGGTTGGAACAAGTGCAAAGAACAAGTGTTCAATCGGTGACATTTGGTACATTATTTACTGTGATTTTTTTTATTGGTTTTTGCGTGATTTGTGTGGTGAATATTAAATGAGACGCGAATTTCAATTGTTTATGCAGTATGAATAATGAGTAAGGTTTTTGCTGGTTAATTTGAAACCGCTGAACCAATAGAAAAATACATAAATAGGACCAAGATTGGAAATAATTAAATTTCCAATTTCGGGAGAGTACAAGAGAGCGGTTCGATCACAAAATTCAAAGTATCTATCTGATTCAAACTGCTATTTCTAAAAGATCCGACTATTTAAATAATAAAAAGTAAATTACCGTATGTTACAGTTTATGAATAGTTATAAAGTCATTTCACTGGGACCAGGAAGCCATCAGAATGTCATTAAGATTATCACAGTAATCTAATCGGTTTTCTTTCAACACTTTGTATTGAACTATTTATTATGTCACTTCATATGTTTTAAAAGTACTGTGAAAGATACGTTTCCATTTTTTTTATTTCTTCCCCAAAATAATAAATTCCACGCAGTACGTGAGAAGAAGGTTCCCGAATCTTTAAAATCTAAGAAAATGCCAAAAATCTCAACTCAATAAAACAATAACTGACATCTTGGGTATTTATTACTCTTATTAATTGCAGCGGAAGTTTCGTATTTTAAAAATTAATATTACGTTTGTATTTAACACTTTTACGTGCTGATGCTGCAGAGCGGAAGCACTTGTTCCTTATATTACCGGAAACATCTACAGTGGTAGTAAATACTATACGGTACAGTGTTTATAATTTATTCACAGATTCACACTTGCTTTAACATGGATAGGATTTGAATATTATCTGCATATAAAATCTTCAAAGGATGAGATGTTTTAATTTATTTTGTGAATTCAATTTCCTTGTTTTAAACCCATTATTATTTTCGGTAATTTTTAATTCTATTATGAGTGGTCAATGTTTTTATTTGAAGATTATTTTATCATGAGGAAATATTATTGAATTGAGGAAAATTGGAAACTAAAAAAATATTGATTTCATTATTAAAGCAAACTAAACTAATTTCCGAAGTATTCTACGTAAAATATAATTATACTTATGTACACGGGGGCTTGTACAGCATACAAAATAATATCCAGAAAAGTATGTTAAAAATAGAAAAAAGAAATATAAATAATAAACTTTAAAAATAGTCCTAGTACACAATTCAATAAGGTCAAAAACTCGTCATCCGAATCAATATTATTAGTATACTTCTCTTGTTTACACATTTTTTTGTCAAAGACTCTCTTGTTTCATTATCAGTATTGATCAAAACTGCCCACAAATATTTGCTATTGTAAGTTATCTCATATTAACACGTTATTATTCGTAGTATGAAGAAGTATCTTATCATGGAAAGTAACTTTGATAATATTATTTTATTTAAAAAAATGTTACCCTTTTTAAAACCTTTTATTTATATTATTTATTAAATTTTCCTCCTTAAATATTTCATTCCTATTTCCGCATTCTAAACGAACCTTTTCCAATGCCTTTTCTCTTACAAATTAAAATCTTGCTTTATTAGATAATATAAAGAAGAGAAATTACGGTATATAATGAAATTATTTGATGAATTCATTAAAAACTGCATTATTAAGATTCAAATTTTTAAGACAACGGAATATTTGCAATATTGCGAAAACAATTTGCTAATTGCATTAAAATTCTATTTTACTTAGAAAGGGAATACATTTTTGGAATAAATTGGTTTACACAGTACCGGTACTATTTTATTATGAGATAACTGGAACAGTTTTTGTTTTAATTGTGAATTCACATACTTTTTAAAGAATGATAATAAATCGTGACTGATCAGAATTTCTTTCTTTAAAACTTTATCTTACTAATGTTTTAATTGCATGTAAACTAAAAAAACCCATCACGGTTACTTTCAGATCATAAAATACGTCCAGACAGCTTTTTACACTTTGCAATAATGATAAACGCAATCATTATCGAATAACAAAGAACAAAACTAGATTTCTCTGTCGGAACGAGTTGTAAGTAACAGAAAAACAAAACATCAAAACAATTTTGCCCTCTAATCAAATAAAAGCGGTAAGATAAACCGGAACTCATGAATGGGAAAAAGGATAAGTTATTTGAAAAGTTGAAAGTTCATTATCAGCATGTTTGTGATCCCCTTTCCCCAGAATTGATAGTCGATGACCATGATTGGTTTATTATTTTATTGATGAAGCTGATTCTTTATGATTACCGTAGTCTATATAATTTATAGGGAAGAAAACCGTATGTGAATTTCTGTAGAAATCTTGATTTTTAACTAAGAAATTACTAAGAAACAAATCAAACAACAGATCATTTAGAAAAGGTCAACACTAAATATGTACACTAACACTGGCGGTTCTTGAAACAATATTTGGCAAATTTGGGTAGATATAGGAACAAACCATCATTGAAACAAACTTCAGATTCAGAATATCCAACATAATTATTTGAGAATATTAGTTGTTCTCAAATATGTGGAATATTAGTTGAAATGTTTGTCCGTGGGGCTCAATTTTAAATTTGATTTTGCGAATAAATTCTCTATAATTGATATTCCATTCCAATGTAAAATAATACCAAAACAAACCAGTGACGAGTAAGTTTCTAGACAATGGTGAAAATAATCCTAAGCACTGGATTTTCTATTTTTATACAGTTGTACATTTATTTCATTATTGTGGGATATACGTAAATCCATTGATCTGCGGGAACATTTTCCATTCGAAAATCCCACGACGATCCTGGCAAACTTTTTGGTCCATCCATTTAATCCGCGTGATATATTATCGTGAGATCATACTCCTTATAACTATTAGTCCTCTATTTCACTTTGCATCCAGCATCTCTCCTGCTGCTGTATCAGTGAGTCACAGATCACTCTGCCATCTATCTGATCCCGTGGGAAGGAGGCTGGAAGAGTTCACATCTGTTAGTTAACTTCTTTTTATTGTAAACTTTTTATTAATCGATTAGTAAAAAGCCATGGGAAAGTAGCAATTGGGAAAACAATGTGTAAAGAGGCTATTAATGTGGCCGTCGACTAAAAATGTTTCGGTAATTATTGGAAAAATTGAAAAGAGAAAATCAGGATTTTTTTTGGAGGGGAAATCTAAACTATTTTGTAATTCTAAGTATAATTCCGTTTCTTAGAATTGGTGTAATTTTAGGCAGAATTATGAAAGACATAAATGATTAAATTTTGATTTGATTAGATCATTCCTTTATGGGTTTGGGTTATGTGAAGTTGAACCATGATATATATTATCACCATTTACATCAATCAAAGTACCTTTTACATATTTACCCTAATAAATTATTCAAAATGTTAGTAAAAATTTGAAGAACTGAAGATGATCTAGTTTCATCTTTGGAAAAATGTGATTCAGAATCAGAATCCAGTCTTTACACCCGTAGTCTCAGTCATACAAAATAAATTCCTTTCCAAATCAGTACCATAAACAAAAGTGTAAAATTACATGTAGATATCACTTCATGTCAAACCACTTGATTATAATAACGAGTGTACAGATTATAAACTCTAACGAATGAATCATAATTGTGATTATTTGCGTTGCTATGTGACTTGTTTGTTCGTCACCAACAACTGTTCGACCCTTTACCCATGAATGATTCTGCACAGTGATCATGTTACTCGTTAGTACATCGTCGTATCGTCTTTGCTTTTACAGATGCTCATACTTCTGACTTGGATTTCAAAGGGTAAAACAGTATCTTTTCGTGAGATGTGTTTTTGAAATTGGAGATCGAAATAAGACTGAAAGAAAACGTATTTTGTTGCAAATGAGAGTCCGAGACTTAAATTTCTTTCTTTTGTACGTTTATAACGTTTTTAAGAGTTCATCATGGTTTAATTTGATAAAGGCTAGGTTCTCATTTCTTTTTTTTTTATAATTTTTAATGAACTTAGTTACGCTCGCAGCGTTAAAGAAGTATTTTTTCACAGCGGTAATCTTTTCCAACACAGCTTAATGATCTCTTGGGAAAACGAGTTCAATCAAAGAAAGTAAAACGGCTTATTTGTGTTGGAAAAGATTATTCCCGCTGTAAAAAAAATACTTCTTTAAAATAAAAATTTAAAGTTACTCAATCTTAGGAAGAAACACAGTAAACAAATTTGAAATTTTATTACTGTAATTACTGAATAAGGATAAAAAGGACACAGAAAATGCGAAGAGAGATTAAAAGTTTAAATATTTTAAAGGTAATAAAAAGGACTGAAATTTTATTTACTTCCTGGGTGGCATAATTAATACAGTTATTTTCAAAAAGATCTTCAGAATTCTGGGAAATTAATACACGATGTTAGATACTCAGAACTTTAGAAACGTCAGAAAGTAAGAATACGTAAAAGTAAAGCGCTATAGAAAAATAGTTAAAAAATACAAAACTACTATTTCCTCTCAAATCCTCAATTACAGATTGCATTCCTGACTTGTAAAAATTCTCAAAAGACGAGAAAACTACTTTATAACGTAATGTCTTCACATTCAATTTGTTTATTGTCCTTTGTTCATCTGTCCATAATGAATTACAGGTTGTTACAAACATGAACACTGAAGAACAACATGTTGTAGATGTATCTTCTATAGTAACTGAAAGAATAATTATACATTCTATCACTGTAATAACAATAGTTGTAAAGACACTTCTCAACTACGTTTTATTGCCATTTAAGCTTCTTACTGTGTTGGTAGAATACAAAGTACCAGATGGCGAATATTATTTCATGCTGAAATTGCTGGATGCTTTATCACGACAATAAGAACTACTATGGGGTTTATTAGTACTGCTATCGTATACAAAGACGGTATTATGTAACTTGCGTAATTTGAAGATTTTGCTCCTTGTAAGGAGAATCTTTTCTTGATGATGGATTAGAAAAAATAAGGGATGTTGTATAATGAATGAGACGTGCTACATATAATAAAGATCGCTGTTCTCGCATTTCCTGTTGACAGGTCATTTGGTAATGATGATAGTCTTGATAATGAAATCAAAATGAGGCTGTGTTCTGTAAATCACTCGTAGGCAATTCATTTTTTCTAACTCACTTTTTGTAATTAATCTTTTTCTTTTAATGCAAATATCCTATAATTAAACTACACAGCTGGCAGACTATACATTGTAATTTAAAAGAAGAAACGATATTTAGAAGAACAGGCAGAAAACTTCAAATTAATATTCCTATAAATGACAACTTAGAGGAACAACATTGTACGGTAGTTTGATGTAATAAATAACATGTTAGTAATCCGATAAAGTATAAATTGGGGTTGGGGAGGGATGGAGGTTTAGTTCATTTATAAATGAAGTGGCCTGCCTAGTATGGGTCCACTACACATCCGACAGTGAAAGATTGATGACATATTACTTCTATAGAAACTGTTATTGTGGAATAACAACCTGCCGCGGACGAAATTATATATAAACAGAAGAAAACCAAGTTATTTTTCGCGCCCAAGATGAGGAAAATTCAATATTTGCGACGGCACTGTAATAGAAAACTTTTCCCTGATATTTTAGAGATTTCAACGCGACCATTACACAATCGTATCAATCCCCGACAATATACTGCCGGAAGCAACTATTATACTCAATCCCCCCAAACACAAAAAGTACATAAAAGATTCCTTCACATTATTGAATGAAAAACCGTACCCTACTAAAGCTCAAAAGAATCCATTCATCGAAAAAGAAATGTGTCTCACAGATCTTAGTTTTTTGTAGGTAGAACTAGTTCCTTTCATTTATAAAAGGTAGTCTTTTAGTGAGTAGTTGGACCCACAACGGCGGGGAAGATGATTTTTTATTTGCACCTGGTCTGGAGGAATTTCAGATCTTTAGAATATAGTTGGTAGGGTACAGTTTACACAATGGAAGTTCGATTTCGATTAGATTTTAGGAGATGGGTTTCAACAAAGAGAGAAGTTTTACAGGATAACACGAAGATGATTATCATTACAAATTATTTTAAAACATTGAATTTAATTCAGAAGTGACGAAGGCTGAACATTGCAATGATTTTGTTATTGTACCAATCATTGGAGGTGTCGTAAACTATTTCACTTTTAAAATAATAATTATAATTAATATTATAACCTTTCATTTACAATTATTCAATTATAATTATGGATGTACTATTATGACAATGACTTTGAAAGTTTTTCAGTATTTATTGTTATATTTCCGTCAATCGAGAGTGGTCGACGGTTAAATGAACTTGTGGTATTGTTTTGATTTTCCATTTCTCTTCTGAGAGTATGAATTCCAAAAACCAACAATATATCAATGAAGACTTTCCGATAAATTCCGACTACATTTTAACACTTGTGTGACTACACATTTTATATTCGGTTACTCATTAGAGTCGACAGGTCTTGCCAACAATATTAATGTTGGTTTGTAAAATCGCTTTCCATTCACAACATCGATTGGGGCATCCAGGTACCATCAGGTTATTTAAATATCCCATACAACCATAAACAAGTTCCATCAGACCGGGTGTGACTCCTATAACACAATGAAGAAGCTATTAATTCAAATTGCTATTGAACTTGCCAGGGATGACTATTTACCCCCTTTGGCGCTGATCATCACCTGCTATATATAATAGGTATAGGTTATAGTTATAGGTATGTGGTAGTGGTTTTCTTGATCACTCTTTGTTCAGCTCTTTCATCAATTTTGTTCTTCTCCCATTTTTATTCCTTTATTACTTTTCTACATGCAATCGGAAGCAGGTGGAGTTGTCACCAAAATATTTCGATGCGTGATCGCCTATAGAGTTATTCCAGGTATTTCTGAGGTTATAAATCTGCTATTACTATCTTATTTTTATGGAACAATAAAATAAAGTTTCGCCTGTAATTTGTGAAAAAGTTCAATAATAGGGTTGGTGTGATAAAGTGGGTGAAAATGACACACTGGTATATATTGCGTTGTGGAAATGATTTTTCGAAGGGTTCAATAAGACATTTGCTGAGAAATATCTGACTGACAAAAGCTTTTGACTTGTTCCTAATGTTCTTCAATCGTATTTCTTTGGCTAAATCGTCTAGTAAATATTGTCTTTGACTGATGATTATCTTTGTGACTGTATCTTTAAAATATTGATTGAGTCTTAGTGCTCAAAGTTCTAACCAGATCATGGAAAATAACCGAAAACCTATCAAGGAAAACTATAATATTCAAATATTGGGCCATCAATGGATTTTAATTTTGTGAATACCAGATTTTATCGGATTTTTGTACAGGTTTATTTCAAATGTTGAAGTAAAATTTAGATTCTGCTTTCACCACATCATCTTTTTCTCTCAAAAACTACAGAACCCGTAAAATTGTCAACGTATACAACTGCTATACAAAAAGTTACATTCAATCTATTCTTAGTGTATCCCATTTTTTTGTCAACGGATTCAAAATGGCGTTCTTTTTCTATTTCTTCTCTCTGTTTTGGGAAATACTTTGAAAGCATAAAAATCGGATTGTGGAAAAAGGCAAAAAGGTTTTTATATAGGAACTTTCCTTTTCAAGACAGAACTACTTTATATATAATATTATACTGTCCGCGCGGACAAAACTGCTTTACTCTCCCAGAACAGATTTATGATGTCCAGCAGTTGTTTGCTGAACACGGAAAAATGAAAGAAAATGGAAAACTATATACCTTATTTCTGTAACGGAGAAAAATATAGAGTATGTTGCTGATATTATTCGCGAAATAGATGATTTTGTATTTTTTTTTATAATCCAAGATACTTTATTGGAAGAATTGTTCTGGATTGTGGATTGGAAGAATAGACTTTAAGGTAGCATTGCTTAAAATATTCAAAACTGAGATCCTCGATACATACGATTTGACGTTTCTTTTCGTTAGTCTAAATTTTTCATGAAAGACTTAAATATTTGTAGAATTTACTAGCTAAGTTTAAAGTAAGGTAATTTACTATTTATTTTTAATTTTCGAATTGTTTCACATCATTCTAACTGTAAATTAAATAAATAAATAAACATAATTGCACATTCTTTATTATAACCCTAGTGGACATCACTGAATATGCCTACAACCATAACGTTTCATGTGAATTTTCATAGTGACTATAATTATCCAATTTGCATAATATTTGCAATTTTATGAATGAAATTCATTCATATTTGATTACAACAGAGAATATAGTACTGGAGGAAAAATTGGATCACGGAAAAAAAATATTTTTTTGTGTGTCAGTTCTCAGTTTCTCCAGCCTATCAATCTCATTACCTCTTTCCTATAATTAATTGACAAACAACTCCCAATAATAATACTATGACAGGTAATAATAGCATTGAGCTATAGAACACACCCAACTATAATACGGGAATCACTTTGCATATTGCATGATGCGTCGATAGTATCACAGGGCGTTGAAGCAACTAAGTCAATCATCGATACCGACCACAGACTAATGTGATGTATTGCTGGATACCTTTTATTTTACACGCGAAACACGATATAAGAATTCTCTTAGGTGCCTGTAAGAATTCTCTTTGGTATCTATCTATATAAGGCTTCCTGTTGGTTTGTGTGTTTGTATGTTTGGAATACAAATATTAGGAGGGGGGGGGGGGGTGAGGGTTTTGATTTAAGATGGGTTTTCCTGCTGGGTATGTGGGTTGAGTTTCTAATGGCTTTTACGGATGGGAGGTATGGGAGTTTTCTTTTTTCAGTAGGATTTCGCAGTTTGGTATCACGTGTCAGTAAATCCTACCTCAAAATATCTTCAAAAATAGTTAATTTCTCGAGAAAACTTTGATAATGAAATTAATAAATTATATTCAGAAATAACCGAGGAGAAGAATACTTATTTTAAAATATTGACAGTGGATAACAAAATTACAAAAATATATTAATATTTACAGGGTGGTGAGGGAGCAGCTTCAGTTCTTCATTTGTCAATTGATCGATTTGTGCAATCCTAATATAAAATGATAGAATGAACTGAACTCGAAGGAACATATTATATAATGCTTGTAGGATATATTATAGTGTGAAGCTGAACACTCAACTGTTCGTACAATAAATGTTTAGTTCTTTGCTAGTTACAAAGATAAATAAAAGTTGAAAGATCTATATAAAGTAATTTGTCAAATGCTTTCAATATCTCATTGAACTAAATGCTGAATTTCTCCAGGAGAATCGAAGGTGTAGCAATGATACAGTTTCTGCCGTCAGTGTTTCTCAATCATATACATTATTGACACAATGAACAGTATAAGGAAACGACGAATGTTTGACCATTTTAGTAAGGGAGGGTGAACTTTATTGATATTACGAACTTAATTGTTTCTGAAGACCAAGGGGAAGAATTGATTCTTACGAAATCTCCCCCTCCCCATAATAATCGAAATATTTGAGAGACTAATGGAGGAGAAATGTGTTATTACATTAAGGCTCTTTCACCCAGAATGAAAATTGAATTTCAGCATAGGGGATCCCATGTTAAATACAATACT
>JAQIWE010002456.1:0-13202 GCA_034698565.1 Campodea plusiochaeta | reverse complement strand
GTAAATCCATAAATGAAACAAAATCTTTGTCAATATTTCAGCGAAGATCCTTCACCTTTATCAAGACAGTATAAAATCTACATTAGTTGACATTGAAATATGAACATTAAGTACCAAGGTTGTTAATTACACAGACCAGTTTTTCAAATTGTAGGGACCATAATATTTGTTTTCATGGCTTCTTTCTTCAACTTTATTATTTCCATTGATTCTTTGATGTTACGTTCTCTCCACGTTTTAGGAAAGCTGCAGCTGATCTTTCATGTAGGATCTTCGCTGAAATATTGACAAAGACTTTGTTTCATGTATGAATTTACGAATCGTAACACAAGCAAATTTGAATAGTATTGAATCCATGTCTCTCAGATGTAACGTTACTATAATTATTAAAATCATTTACTTCCAAATTAAAAAAAATCCTCTTCATGGATAATTGAAAATTGCACTTAAAATGGGTCTAAAACATAGCATTTACTCAATTAATATATTACACAGCGATCCTGAATAAAGTATAGAGATTAAAACACTCATGTCATTGATTCATGATCAAAGACTTCCCTTTAACTTAAAATTTCCACCTTAATTTATGTGACATTGTTTCCTATAGGAAGCTTTGTAAGCATTACAGTGTTACAGCTGCTTAAAGTTGACTGCATTATTAATGTTAAGAAAGACGATTGTGTTGATGTAAATGAATGAGAGTAGTGAATGTTTATCCAATGAAGTTAACAATCATACTGCATGCTCATCAGATCTTACTGATGAAATATTTTAAATATAAATGAGACTTAGATATATAATGTTTATTCATTAAGAAATCGTGGAGTGATATTGTTAAAGTCGTGTAAATACAGAGAGCTTTCAATAAGTCAATAATCCTATTAAAATATTACGTATAATACCATAACCTTTGATATTTAAATTGTCTTTTTAAGATTTGCCTTAATTTCTTTGAATTAACTATTAATGTCACTTTAGAAGATTAATTGCTTTGTGTCAGGGATTATTTAGCAAAAACAATGATAAAATAAGAGATTCATTTGAACTGTTTTCAAAGTAGTGACGTTATAGCAAAAATTCTTTTTGGAAAATTTTATTTAGCATGCAGGATGGTTGTCAGATTAACAGAATGACAATATTGATTCTTTCAAACTAAGAGTCCGGCCTGATATATATAAAAGAAGAATTAGTTACTTAACCATCTCATATCTGCTCTGTCTTTCGATCTGCAGATTAATGTAATTATTGGTTGTACAATAAAGAAACAATGTTATACGTTATAAGTTCGCACGTTGATCATTTTATGTAACAGCACTCAAAATAAAATTTATTGTTTCCACTAATGGTTAAATGAAAAATTTATCGTAAGTGAATATATTTTTTACTTGATAACGTTTATATAATTATGTATATATTGAAATAATAAAAAACACGTATTAGTTGTGGTGGTGTATTCTTTCAGCATTTACTTGTGTATATACAGACACAACTTATTATGAAGACACAGTAAGGTTTTTTAATATAATTTTATATAATAATAATCATCAAAGAGAATTCATGAAAAGAAAGTTTAATAAGAAATAAATTATTAATATCCATGGCAATTCTATTTTCTTTTGAAAAGTAAACTGTATAGTTCATCGCAATATTACAAACGAACGCAATAGAGTGAAAACAATTATTACGAGTTAACTGAACCATTCCTTATATAATCGAATAAGGTATATTACATCACTGCAATTATTCTACTTTACAATAATAATAATTGTTTGTCATCTCTACTCAATATAAAACTACCTATCATGAATAGTCATGTGCACATAATTCTTTTTAATACCCTTATTTCGCAATACATCCAAAAATTCCTCTGTAACTCCGGAAATTACTTTTGCTATATATTGCAACCATCTGGCGCCGAATCGAATACCTTTTAACTCATTATTATTCCCAACAAATACTGAATATTATTACTTTTGAATATCATTTCCACATTCAATGAACCATACCGTTCTATTATTAATTTATTTCCATTCAGTATTGATCGAAATGACACATAAAACTCCACTTTAATAAGCGAAACGAAGCGAGAAATTAAAAGAATACAAAATGATATCGGAGAAAGTTTTAAATGTTTACATTGTAAGGAAGAGAAAGATTATAACAGAGAGTTTTCATATAATTGATGTGATATAATTTATCCACAAGGTATACATTGTAATACAATAGGTATCCTAGTCTTTAGGATTTAACACATAACTTTCTTTTTAAGTATATCCTGGAGATTTTGACTATTGGTACTATAAGAATACAATTTCATAGAAACTGTAAAACATGACGATGTTTATATTACGATTCTTCAGATAGCTATAAAGTTGTGTGTTTAGAGTTTAACTTACAGAAAAAAGATGAAACCAAGTTTACAAATGAAGTCACTATATCTATCAGTATTATTTTAATCATCACTATAAGCTCTATAAAGTAAGCGAAGGAAACGTGTGAACAAATAATGAATTTGAAGGAATTCACATTCATCAATTTGAAGTAACAATGTAAAATGTGTAGCACTAATATGTAAATGAAGAAGAGTTTAAGTTTAGCTTTGCAATTCAAAAGTAAACTTGCATAAATGCCTGTAGTGCTCAAAATGATGATGCTCACGTATAAAAGCAACTAAAGTTACGAATGATGATTATGAAACATTTTCTCCACTCTTAGTTTGTAATTGTACCATAAACATTTCCACGATGGAGTGGGCCAGTTTACCCATATTGCCATTCTACGGTCCTCTTATGCGCATCTGTAGAAGTATCTGTAAGTTAATTTGGAGGAGCAGTGATGTTTTGCCGTTATTTTGTCCCATGAATAATTTACTTTCTGATGAAAGCAGTTTCCATGTAGTGAAGGAGCACAGTTATGAAGTGGTGGTATAGGAGATATGAGACTTTCAAAAGTTTCGTTATTATATGTAAAGAAATATACAAGTGTAAAGGAAAACGAGGGGCACCTTGAAAAATATTACTGGTTGCTTTACATGCATGTTTCTTCAGATATTACTTCACCAGACAATATTTCAAAATGGATATATGAAGCAAATTTAAATTACGGGCGAGGTGAAGGCAAATTATTTATTGATAGTATTCCACATATTGGATAGTACGCAAGATGAATAGATGATTAAAAATTAATAAGCTTACACTATAGTAATAATTGAAATACTAATAAATATGATTGCCGTTCAGTGAAACGTGACGGTATATACTTATAGAGAGAAATATATGTTTATTTACATACTCTGTTTACATACAGTAAATTGACAAGTGCCACAGAATAACAATATCAAATTAATTTCAAAATTTTAACAAAAAATTATATCTTCGTATATTTAATGTGTTGATATTATTCTACTGTAATATTTTTCTCCCACACCGGTTCCTAAAACTGCATTTGTTACTATGAATTATTATCTCAGTTTATTTTAGTTTGTAGAGCAAGAGTATTTGTTTCATACTGATAAATTCAACGCGCAAACTTCCAGACTGCAATGTCTGCATATTTGTAATGATAGTGTAAGAGTTGGAGTATTTTTGTGAATCTTTTCATTTGAAAATGACATTGTATAAATGTTTAAATATTAAGATGTTTTAAATAATATTGGCTGCTCTATTACTCCAATTCTTACATTTTTATTATAACTGATAAATTACTACTATATTCTTCAAAGGATTTTTTTTAGTGTTGTGATGCAATGGGGTGAAAATGAATAATTTATAAGTTTTATTACAATCATATAAAATAAACTGAGCATGATAATGTTATCAAGTTATAAAAACGTCGGACAAATACTTCTATGAGTAATTTTAAAAATGCCACAATCTTTAAAACGTATCTTAAGTTACTCTCATAAGTGTAGCAGGACATATTGCACAGTTTAACAATGAATTCATAATGAAATGACTGGTACCCTCTGAATATTACTCCAACAATAATTTCACTCCACGGTGTGTTCATCTACTAGATTTTGCATTGCGCAACATGACGGGAAAATGTTCGTCAAAACTGCTGACTGTAGGCTCCTTTCCATTAAATACCTCTCTGAGAACCAGAACTGCTGACCTTAAGTAACAACTCTATAATCGTCCCTGTGGATTCCAACGCTAATCGTTAAATGGACAATGCAAGTACAAATAATGTTATCTACTAGAAGCTCAACACGCTTTAGAGCTGAAGCAAGTAGTAGATTACATTGTCTCTACACAAGGGAATGCGGAAGTAGGAAGCTACCATTATTATCAAAGCCCAAAAGCTCTACGTCATTAACCATTCAAATTATGAAAGAACAGCGTGAAAATAATTTTCAATAGTTCACGTTTTCAGGTTTTTGATTCCCCAAATGGGATTTTTTTTTTTTACTAAATCGTTTTAAAGTAAATACATCTTTCAGAATAATTTAATATTAAATCCCTTTATACTAATTTTGTACTCATGAAAATGTGTATTTAATAATTTCATGCTATATACGAAAGTTAAACAGTTCTGTTTTCTACATCCATAACGAAGTCATACATAATTTGCACTATACAGTAGTGTCATGAGTATTTTATATTTTTCATGAAAATCTGTTCAGTAATATGTTACGACGGAGGCTAAGTGGCATTTTTCTTCTATTAAATAGTTCTGCTTAAGGTTAACCAGCACTTATTGAAACACAATATTTCTTCAGGACGTTTCGCCTTTATTAATGAAAAGAGGCTTTTTGTTAAATAATTGTTTGTAAATACTTCCCTTTGTTAATAATTTTTGGTTTGTATAGCTAAAAAATTTCACTCGTTTTTATGTACAGCTGATAAAGCCTTTTCATTAATAAAGGCGAAACGTCCTGAAGAAGTATTGGGTTTCAATAAGTGGTTAAACCCAAGCAGAACTGTTCGGTAATAATAAATAAAATAATTACTAAATTACAGTTAAAAAGCTGCAAATAATACTAGCAAATACAATCGTAATTAAGAAGGAAAAAGTGTGGTAGAGAAAACATAATGTAATAAATAAAAATAAAAATAAAAAATTAGGCACCCTTTATAAAAATATTTATGTTGAGCTAGGTGTTTGTAGAAATCCAAAATACATAACGATAACGAAGATAGAACAATAAGAAGTCGTCCGAAAGCGTTATTTTTTTCCACTTAATAATATAATTAAGTTAATAATCTTTATAATTAATTTTCAAATATCTTTCTTTTTTAAGAATGAATTTTCAATCTTTTCATGGGTTTTAAGTATTATAGGAAACCGAAAAATAAACAAGTCGTCAATACATTAGAAGTAGAAAATATAATTTTGCCTTCTTATACTGAACCTTTTTTCGGTCTTTGTTAAAAAAAAGATTATTCAAGATTCGTGTTAAACCAATACAATAATATGAGCACTATGTTGCTAGCTTTCATAACAATAAACCAAAATTACTATATCTCAAGTGTAAAAACTACAGTAAAACATAGTACTTATTCTAGAATCATAAATATTTTTGTAAATAAAATTCCATAAATTCAGTGGTATTTCTTCTATGCTGTATTGTTTTGAGTTAAAATGTTGAAGCACCCCTTGTCTTAAATCTTTGTTACGGCACTGTGCATATAGTATCACGTGACTGGCGAAAGACAGATACGTCATCATCTTCTTTCAATAAAGACATGTCGTTAAAAGGAGAATTAATTTACATGTTGTAACCTAATGATTGATGTGAACTGCCGGATACTTCATGCTCCGTAAGGTAGGCTTTCAGGCAAATAAGAGAGGCACTTAGGTTGTATACTCGTGCAGGATGAAACGAACTTGGAAATAGTTGACCGGACTGAACTGTGTGACAGTTTGACTACTTCGATGCTGTTACTACTTTAGATTTTGAATCAACTTTATGATCTTAATTATGCTATAAAATAATAATATTACTACGAGAATTAGCAGGCATTGTCCAAGGATTGTATAAATACATATATTTTTAAATCACAGAAGTTATTATTTACATTTTGGAATTTTGTAAATTTGTAATTCAAAAACTTTAATGTCAAATAATATTGAATTAAAGTTTAGTAGTAAAATATGAGGAAATGAGTAAAAAATTTAACTGCATTTAAGATATTGACAATAAAGTGAACATACTAGTAGTAGGTCTATATTTTATAATATTTAAAATTATATTAAATACTGAAGTTTATAGGTCCTAATGAATTATGATTGCATAACAGATGTAAAGAAAAATATATCCATGAGCCTTGGCAAGATTAAAAATTTATATGACAGCGCTAACTCAGGAACATCTGTAATTTCTTTTCTCTAATTTATTTTCCGCATTGTAGTTTTTGATATTCTTGTGATGTTCTTGAATATTTATTATTACATTTTGACATTTAAATATGATAACCCCCATTTTACATTTTATGTGTATTATAGCCAGTTTTAATTTGCCGATGCTATGATTTGTTTGTAAAATTAATACTACGAATTTCTCTTTCTTACTTCATTTGCGTGTAGTTACTTCAATGGTGTGCATCACATATGTTGCATGATGTTTAATATGCATAATGTTTCTAAACACATTATACCAGAGTATCCTATGAGATAGTTTTCTAAGAGTGCATCCACACATTCTGGCGAAGCACCAAAAGCCATGAATTACTTCCTGTAATCTTCAACCTTGTGTTATTTTATAACTTTATTAAGTTATAAAATATAATTACATCTCAAGAACTGCTGTTCATTTATGTAGTAAACTCCACGATAAACTCAACATATAAAACTCACCACCGGTTTAAAAGTAGTCCCTGTAACGTAAATAATAATAATAATAATAAAATTGGCATGTAAGTTTTATAGTGGGTTCACCTTTGCTATTTATGGAAGTAAATCTTTGCGAATACATATTTTTCATTAATACTTTTCTCATGCTACAGGTTCTTTCACTTAATATTAGTTTTGAATCTATTTTGAATGAATCAGATTGTGTTGTGATATATATTACTGGAATAAAGATTTTGAAAGAAATATGACAGGTTAACTTTGATAACTTTTGATAGTGTTCTATATAGGAAACAAATGTAATGAACTATCATACGAGAAGTGTCGTATGGCATTTTACTGATATTATTTTATAATCCTTAAATACAATAATATACTGCAGGTTTTCTTACAATTATCGAACGAAAGAATAGGTTTTCCTGCATATTGAAACAGTTTGCACTCACCTAGGTTTTCGAAGTTCAATACAGCTTTATCATTATTTTTCCACTCTGATGATGAAGTTCTATTGAACTTCGAAACAGGTCATATTTTTTCCAATATGCAAGAAAAACCCATTCTTTCGTTCGATAATTTCATAATCCTCTTGTAGTTGCATAATTATTTTACAACAACTTATAAGTTTACAATTAAATGCCATTATTTTTTTAAAGAATATGAGTTATACTATTAAATTGGTAGGGAAGTCACAGACTGGCAAATCTCACAGAATTAACAGTAAATATCACATACTACACTGAATATCAGAGGAATTTAGGCTAAACAGTAGGGTGGCTTAGTACCCTTTATACTCACAGGGCCGTATTAACCATTAGGCAATGAAGGCCATGGCCTAGGGCCCCGCGCAAGTAAAAAGATGAATTTATCACTCATCACAAATACATTAGTATATATCATTAACCAGCTATACCAAAATTACAAATTTTTCGTAATGATTGATAGAGATATTAGTCGTGTACATTATTTTGTATTTATATCTTATTTAAGATATATATAATTATATAAATTGCTGTTGTTAAAAAAAAATCAGTCATATTTTACCGTTGTAATCTCCTTCCATGGAGTTCAATAAGTTCGTATCGTAGGGGGGAAACAAGGGAACTCAAATATATTGAAAAGAAAATACATTATGTTAGAATCTATTATTTATACAAAATTAATAATGGTTTTAGAAATGTTAAATTCATAACATTATTCTTTTATTGATTCTGATTGAAAATTAGCTTGAAACATGAAAAAAAAAATGAATTTTTTCCCTCGGCAAGCTCGGGAACATGTTCTGCGACGCTACAACTTTACAATACATTGATGGCCTCGGGCCCCGCAAATCCTTAACACGGCTCTGGATACCCACAAACGGGGGACTAACCACCCGACTGCCTAAATTCCACTAATATTCAGTGTGGTATATTTCCATTTGATATTTACATGAATTTGTCAGATTTGCCAGTCTTTGACTTTCTTACCAATTTAATTGTATGTAACTATTACGGATTTACGGTATTCCCCAAGAATTTAATGCTGTTTGATCAGGTTAAATTATTATTATTTATTTTACTAAAACGAAAAAATAATGAGGTTTAGAAAAGAATGAAGAGTCAAAATAATATCATAAATTATTATATCAGCAGATTCTTTAGGTCGTTATGTTACGTTCTTTTGCCTTTTTTTTCTCTTTCTTTCTAATGTTTGTAAAATGAATAACATAAATTTTATCAGCATGTTTCATACAATAGGCCTATATACCATCCTTGTACATTAGCAGTACAGAAGATTAGGAAAGAAAAATGTAGCTTAATTAGGTTAGGAAAATTAATAAGTAGTACATGGTGGTGTCACTAATGTCTTCCTCATTCAGCTAGAAGCACATAATTAAAGGATTAAAATACGAAGAAGTAATGGATTAAAACCTACCATGATATTTTTTACGGAAAAAAGTGCAACTCTGAAAGCGACTAATGTTCCTTAATGCGTAATACTCATCCTCTTAATGCATATACGAGCAAATATAAACATGCTAGATTATTCCACCACGTAAGGCATATATTAGTACAGAAAAATATTATGTATAATTTCATATATTTCAATTGTTTGTAAAACTTATTCTGATGACAATATTACATCAAGATAATTCATTATTACAAATGAACAAATGAAAATAAGTCATTATTACAAATGAACAGTATATGGAGTTCAGATGATTCCATAAGTATTTACAGGAGTATAATACATTTATATCATGTTACGTAGTCTTTATGATGAAGGTTGTCCTTAATGCGTCACATGAGATAGGATATTAATATTTCTACTCGGTATTCCTATCTACATTGCGCACCCGAAATAGCTTCTTGCACGTCCTTTTTATATGTATCCAAGAAAATAATATGGTATACACGCAGTATTGCTGGTCATGGGCAGAGTAAGCAATTGTTGTTGGATGATTAGACATTGTCGAGTTATCAGTTTACTGTCTTACTTATACATGAATGAATATATTATTATCATTATTATTATTAAGTAACATTCGGTGAGCTCATTATTAAACATATGAATGAATTTCACTTATCCATATGTTCAAAATTTTTATTGTTATACTATTACTTTCTATAGTTTTGTCTGACTGCTATAGATGAAAAAATGATACTCAAACTCATTTTTGTTGTTGTGTTAAACATATTTCGTTGTGTTTATTAATTCTTTAGAACCTGACTTGAATGTATTATGAAATATCATGAGGCAGCAAGTATATTATTGCTGTTTAGTACTTGAAACTGCAGGGACAGATGCCCCTAGAAAATCCCATTGTGATTAATGTATTATTTCCCATTCACATAACAATTGTTTTTTTTTAATACAAAAGGAACATTGATTGAGGCACATACCTGTGAAAACCTATTTTGATGGACTAAGACAAGTCAACCTCTTTAAGTGTCTTTTCGCATCTCAGCATAATCTAAGCAAAATCGATATTTTTATCAGTGAAAACAAGAAGAGTGCCAATCTCTGCCCTCATAAAGCACCTCTCTCCTGTAGCAAAGTAAATCCCAGCGTGAAGACGAGGAGAGGATTTATTGCCCACCCCTGTACCTTTAAGGAAGAAATCGTTAAAATTCTGCTGAGTAGTAAATCCATTGTTTCACTCATTCCATTCGCTTCTTCTCAATGGAAATTTATAACTTTTGTTAACAAAGGAAATCCTTGAAAATTTAATGAAAGACACTTCCTTTCCTTATTACATTATTGTAAGGGTAGGTTAGGCTTAAAGAAGTACATAATCACTCGCATTTGGGTTCGTTTGAAGTTCATTACTCAATACGTTTACTCCCGGTTTACAAAATCTTATATATGAACTTCATTCGTTATGGTATGTTTCCGATGTCATAATAATTATGTGTGGAAGGACATAACAAATTATATTTATTATATACAAATGTGAGAATTCTGTTTAAGTGGTGTAGTTATATATAGTGTACGACTGTACGTTTCTTTTTATCCAGTTGCCTCGATTTTTTTTTTTTTTTTTACTTTTTTTTTGTACCAAAACTAGTTTCATCTGCAACTGTAGTAATCAATCAAAACTTTAAGCTAGTTTTCTATATCTCGAATTTTTTTATATGAAATTAATTATGATATTCTCAGTTTAAAACAAAAAGTATTTTTGCATAACCATAACAGAGCTCACATCATACAAGTTCTTCAGTTTATTAATTGTTATCTACGACATTATATCGCTTCCTTATCGTTGTTTATCAGCAGATTCTTCTGAGTCAACTGATTACACGTGAATTATAACATTGTTTACATCCGTGACATTGTCCATCTTGAAAACAGTACGGTCCAGCACGAGCAATTTTCTCCTTGAAAGCGTTCATAACCGCACCATAGAAACCATCAAATACTACTCTATTCTACAGCAAGATATTTTACAAATCCAATCCTGGTGTTCTACTTGGGGCCTCTCTTTAAATAAAAAGAAATGTAAGATTATGCGTCTTGGTCAGAATTTTCGACAACACAACTATTTATACAAAATAGAAGACACATTTCTTCAAACAACTACCGAAGAAAAGATCATGGGAGCCAGTCTTCAGTCAATTGGGATTCACATTGTGGTTGAGTTGTCCGGGCAACAAATTGCGAACATGCAAGAATCAAAAGAAGTTTTTCCAATTGTAATGTTCAACATGCCGCCCTGCTTTTCAAAATTTTTGTGAGACCACATCATGAATACTGCCGTTCAGTATGGTCGCCCTCACCGGTAAAAGACATAGAGAGAATACAACGAACAGCTACAAGAGTTTTATGCCCATCTATCAGAAGAGGACCATATGAAGAGCGTTTGGAATGACTAATTTGACTCACAAAGAAAAAATGGCTAAAAGTAATTTAAACTCAGCTATTTCAGTACCGGTAGTTTAAGTCAACATAAATGTTATTGTAAATGTATATATAATAAATATGTGTATTTTTTCTCGGTCTTTCGTTACTACTGTAGTGTGTAAATGTATGTTGAAATATTTGTAACTCAGACTGAACATGAAACATAATTATTTTGTATTATTGCCGCTTGAATTATTGTATATCTGCTTAAAGTCAAATAAGTACCTGTTGTACATTTCTTATAAGTATACCGTAAAAATATTATCTACAGCAATAACAATAAGAACAAGAAATTAAGTTTTCATGAAAGTCTGGATTACTTTTTATTTTTTGTAAATAAGACAGTCACTCAGTTCCCATTTTCGTAGCATACTTTCACATATAATTATCTTGTAAGTAAACTTTTAGATTTTCTTTCCTTCTGGGAATATCTGGATGTTTAGTGTATATCCTTATTTCATGTTTATGTCATTTATATTTACAAGTCTGCTCTATCTACTTGAATGATTTAAAAAGAAAATTAGAAGAAGAGCAATAGTCTTTCATTTGTTAATTAGCCTTCTTAGTACATTTCTTTGAAAATCCACATTTCTTAGGAGTAATGTACAGTATATTTTTATATTTGTGAAGAAGAAGAAAAAATATCTAGAAGAAAAGTAGATAGCATGACTCAATGTTTTAATTATTAATTACTTGTCTTATTTAACACATATTATTTGATTTCCCTGTGTAGAAAAGAAAATATTTCACAATAATATAAAATTTGTTGAAATAAATATTCCGCGCATACATTTTTACTACCAATTTTATAATATGATTTTATAATTTAATACCCTTGATCCCACAAACGGGGGACTGCCTTCACCTATATAGGAAAGAGTGGTAAGGGTGATAGATTGCACGACAGCGGTTTCGACCCATAAGGTCATCATCAGGTACACTAGGAATGTAGCTAAGGTTACCCCCATAATATGGGGCGATTATGCTACGCCGCAGCCCACTAGACCAGCAAGCCACGCTGAAAGAGAGGAGAGTTAAAGCTTGTGTGATCAAGGGTACTAAACCAGCTGACTGCTGAACCCTATATGGTCCTCTAATATTCAGTATAATATAATAACCTTTGATATTTAAAATTAACTTGTAAGATTTGCCCAAATTTCTTTAATTTAAATAGTAAATAACTTGCAATGCTTCAATATAATGTATTAATGATTTTATAAATTATTCTTATTAAATATATGTCTTTAGTTGTATTGTATCAAATGCATATATATTGAAACAATCTTCCTAATTATCAAAAACTTCATTATCAAAAACTTCATTATCAAAAACTACATTGTGCTGGAGAAACGTGCATCGTATGTGCGTATATATATCCTCATTATAATAACATTTATAATGATGTTATTACAGGTTTTGTGATGTCTTTTAGCATTAACAACAATGACACCTGACATTTCATTACATTGTTCTACATATTGAATAACATCACACAGTGAGGAAAATAAATTAATTCTGCAAGTGAAATAACGTTTTTTTGTATCCTTGTATGATTTATGATGTTCACCTGAAATCCTGAATGTAAAAATGTTTCTTCTTCTTTGAAATGAATGAAGTTTATTACATATAAGCGTTAGAGTCTTTCATTTAGATATTATACAGGGTGATCAACATATCGAGCACCTTTTGAAATTTGTATAAAATCTGAAATAATTAAAGGATTAATAAACGTGAGTAAGCAAATTGAAGAAGGACTATTATATTTTACTAATCGTGAAAAAAATTTGAAATATTTACAATTAATCCAATATGGCGGCCATTTTCGTCAACCTCTATAAAACAGTCTTTTTATTATCTGCAACAATGAGAAAATTTTTATTTATGAAGTCATAGATGTGATAATTCACAGTGATGAACTTCATTCCAGTATAAAACATTCCGTAAAATTTCAAAAAAAAAATCAATTCAGTACTTTTTGAGCAATAACTTTTCTTAGTGAAATCTCCTACAGGGAAGTAAAAGCTCCCATA